>NAVB01000563.1:0-191558 GCA_002179805.1 Acanthamoeba lenticulata
TTTTTTGGAGACACGCTTGGATCACGGCTTCAACACTCACTCGCCTATCAACAGCTACTTACAGAAAAGCCCCTTCCAGACATAGGTCTGCAGCTGTGCTCCCCTCTCTTTCAGACTCACGCAACCTTATGTATGTTTGTTGTTGTTGTTGTTGACTGATTGATGTCTCTGGCCAGGAGCGCTTGTACCTCGAGTCGTCAACAATGAACTACGTTGCTAGCTGGAAGCCCACTCTCTTTCACACCAAAAAGCTTGTGAGCCTTTTGTGTTTCACCTCCTTCGTCTTCTTCTTCTTCTTCTTTTTCTTCTTCTTCTTGCAAGTCAGGTGCAGGCCTTCCTTCACTTCTTCTTTACCACATAGATCTTGCCGTTGGCGATCGTGACCACGAACGACGTCTGCGAGAAGGCCACTGCGAGTGCAGACAGAGAAGGCCAAATGGTAAGTACCACATAGCCGCGCGGCAGCGCACTTGGGGGAAGGAGGGGGAGGGGAGGGGGAGGCTACACGGGCTGTGCAAGCCACGCCAAAAGAGCGAAAGAGAGCCGTACCGGTGAGTCGCTTGAAAGGCGAGTCCTTGCCCGAATTCTTCACGATGGCGTTGACGTCTTGCAACAAACGCACGATAATGTGCGGAAGATCGGGGTCATCCGCCAGATCACCCGATGACTGCAATCACACAAGCAAGGAGGGAATGCCGGCAAAAAAAAAAATAATAATAATAATAATAATTATTGAGCTAAATCTCTTCGAAGGGAGGGGTGAGGGGCCACGATATATACATACCGACACTACCGAGCCATCAAGATTAAGCTTAAGGGTTCCCACCTGATCCTCCACATCATTCAGATTGTCCTCCTGCCATTGAGAGATTATGAAAACAGCAAAACTTAGATTCACAAAACAAGTTGCATTTGGCACCAACACGGTCCATTGTTTGCATGTTTGTGGTACCATATTGGGTCTTGATGATTGATCAAAAAAGAAAGAAATAGATTATGCTCGTACACCCTGGAAAAAGCAAACGAAAATTGTAACCAAAAAAAAAGAAAAGAAATAGTTCCTTCTCATTATTCTCGTGAGCTCGGCCTTGATCTCCCCCGACCGCACGCGCCGAGCCTCAGCTACCACCGCTCCCCGCCACTGTAGCACCACTTTGGCGCTCACTGTTTATCTTCATCGATTAAAAAAAGACCGCAGCAAAAGAGATGCGAAGGTGCAGAACTTTTCTTTCCCAGAAATCCTCTCCTCGATCTTACCAGACTCTCATCCTATTGCACGCGCATGTGCCTTCTTGGCACTCTTCAGATTGGCCAACAGAACAACTACAGGTGGTTTCCTGCGCGCTAGCTTCGTGCGGCAGCAAACGCTGCAGCGCTGCTTGCTTTCGACGTCCACGACGACTACGACGACGGGTGGCGATGCTGCCGACCTGGGCGCCCTCAAGGCCGAGCTCAGGGCGGCCGAGGCGCGGGTGGCCACGCTCAAGGAGGCGATTGTAAGCCACAGGGACCCCAGCAAGAAGAAGAGCATTCTGGTGCTGGGCGCCGGCCGGTCGTCGTCCTTCCTCATCAACTACCTGCTGGCCCACGCCGGACGGGAGCGATGGGCGGTCAAGGTGGGCGACGAAAACGAGCAGGCGGCGCGCCGCAAGGTGGGGGACCACCCCGACGGCACGTCTTTCCGGTTCGACATCAACAACGCGCGGCAGCGCGAGGAGGAGATCCGGCGGGCCGACGTGGTGGTGTCCCTCTTGCCGGCCTTCATGCACCCGGTCGTCGCCGCCGAGTGCATCAAGCACGGCGCCCACATGGTGACGGCCTCTTACGCGGCCGCCCTGCGTCCCTTGGACGAGCAGGCTCAGCGCGCGGGCGTGAGCCTCCTCATGGAGTGCGGCCTCGACCCGGGCATCGACCACATGTCGGCCATGGAGGTCATTGACGCCATTAAGCGCGAGGGCGGCCAGCTCCGGGCCTTCCGCTCCTATACGGGCGGCCTCGTCGCGCCCGAGTCCGACGACAACCCGTGGGGTTACAAGTTCAGTTGGAACCCGCGCAACGTCGTAGTAGCCGGCCAAGGCGTGAGCCAGTACCTCCACAGCGGCGCCCTCAAATTCGTGCCCTACCACCAGCTCTTCCGCCGCGCCGAGCAGATCTCCGTCCCGGGCCACGGCACCTTCGAGGGCTACCCCAACCGCGACTCCCTCTCCTACCGGCACATCTACGGCATCCCGGACTGCCCCACCGTTCTCCGCGGTTTCCCTCTCCCGCCTTTTTTCCGCGCGCGCATGCACCGCACACGCCCATCGCTCAGGAACCGGCTGACGAGATCTCTGCGCGCTGGCTCCAACAGGCACACTGCGCAAGCCTGGCTACTGCGCGGCGTGGAACGTGTTTGTGCAACTGGGCATGACCGACGACACCTACACGATTGAGAACACTGATGCCCTCACCTACCGCGATTTCCTAAGCTCGTTCCTGCCTTATCGGCCGCACGACACAGTGGAACTCAATCTGGCGCACTACCTCGGCCTCGAGCTCGACTCACCCGAGATGCAGAAGCTCGCGTGGTGCGTCTTCCTCCTTTTTTCTTGCGTTTCTGCAGGGCCCTGGCCCCTTCTTAGAGCTGCTGCGACCTTTTTTTAAAACTTGTGTTGCTGTCGTGATGGTGCAGGCTGGGCCTATTTGGTGAGCAGAAGATCACGCTTAAGTCGGCCACGCCGGCTCAGGTGCTCCAGCAGATCCTCGAGAACAAGTGGGCGCTGAAGGAGGGCGAAAAGGACATGATCGTCATGTATCACCACTTTGTCTATGCTGACAAGCACGGTATGAACCTCGAGGATTCGAAGCTTTGGGGGGGAGATGGGAGGAGGCAGCAGCATTGGGAGACTGACGACGTGAACAACGAAATGCTCTCTGTCACTGGTGCGCGTGGGCGGAGGGAAACAGGGGTGCTCAAGGAGACGAAGAGCAGTCTCATGGTTAAGGGCGACGGTACGGACCTGGGCACGGCCATGGCCAAGACGGTGGGCCTGCCGCTAGCCGTCGCCACACGCATGGTGGCTACCGAACAGCTCAAGGGAAAGACTGGAGTGCATGTGCCCACGCAACCCGAGCTCTACGAGCCCATTCTGCGCGAGCTGGAGAAAGACCACGACATCGTCTTCGCGCACCAGCACAACACCCTCGCCCACTGAAGGGACGGGAGTGTGCGTTTTACATTTCGCGCGAAGAAGAAGAAGAAGAAACAAAAAATCTTGAAGGAAAAGGCGAATTGCGCGAACTTGGATTGGAACACATTATTGGGCGAGAGATGGCGACGGCAGGCAAGCAAGCAATCCCAGGGAGCGATAGGCTCAATGCGGCGGTGGGCTTCATAAATCAGATCGAACCACGCCGCTTGGTGCAGCTCCTGACGCGAGTTGTTCGCGGCTTGCACATCAAGAACAGCCGACCCTTCAATGCGACGGAGGAGGAGCAGTTGCAGAAGGTGTTTGGCTTTAGCGCGTCTGACCTGCAGCTCGTCATCGACTCGTGCTCCTTCATTTTCGAGCGTGCTGCCTACTTCTCGCTCTCGCCTGCTCGCCTGGCCAACGAGCTCAACCAATCGCTCTCGTCACCCGCGCTCGAAGATGACCAAGCGGCTGCGTTCAAGCATGTGTGGGAGCACGAGCGAGAGGGCTTGCTCGAGAAGCTGAAGCTCCATTCGCTCAGCCCACAGCAGCTTGACAAGATCCACTGGCGATTGCAGCTCGTTGTGCCTCCTCCAAGTACTCTCGGAGGCGGCCAAGACTCCACCACCGGCGCGCCGGCCCAACAACCACAAGGAGCCGCAAAGAAGAAGGGTGGCGACACGACCAAGCAGCATCCCATCCCTCAGCCAAGCGCCATCTTCCAGCTGAGGGTCAAGAATGCCAATGGAGTGAATGAAGACGGCAAGGACGAGGAAATGGTCAACGTGGAGTTCAATCACGCCGAACTGTACAGCTTCTTCACCAAGTTGGAGGCCATCCAAGAGCAACTCGATGCTCTGGGCTAATCTCTTCTTCTTCTCTCTCTCTCCCTCGTAATAAAATCCAGCAAAAAAGCAACGCAAAAATGCCTGTTCCACAGGAATGCAGCGTCTCTAGGCTCAACTTTTGCTGGGATGCCGCCACTCGCGCGCGCGGGAGGTAGGAGCTAAGAGTAGGAGCGAAAAAAAAAGAGGCTAAAGGGGTCACTATATACGTGTAATGTATACGGGCGCAAACACGCATAACGCACAGAGCTTACTTCAACTTCTTCTTGGGGCGAAGCTGGTTGCTGTGACCGCACTTCTTCTTGCGGCAGTTAACCGCGCGGGGGTGAAGGCGAGCGTAGCACTTGCGGCAGATGACCTTGTCGCAGTTGGTCTTCCTGGCGAGCACCTGGAGCGAGGGCTCGATAACGCCACCACGAAGGCGGAGGACCAGGTGGAGGGTGGACTCCTTCTGGATGTTGTAGTCAGCGAGGGTACGGCCGTCCTCAAGCTGCTTGCCGGCAAAAATCAGACGCTGCTGATCCGGAGGAATACCTAATCACACACCAGAAAGAGATGTCAATCAAGGTGCGCCTTCATCGTGTGCACCAAATGAGAGAGAGAGAGAGATTAGAAACATACCCTCCTTGTCCTGAATCTTCTGCTTGACATTCTCGATCGTGTCCGACGACTCGACCTCGAGCGTGATGGTCTTACCGGTGAGGGTCTTGACGAAGATCTGCATGGCTGCTGCGCTCCCTGCTGCCGCGACGAGACGATAGAGGAGAAAAAGGAAGAAAGAAAACTGATGCCACCGTGCCACCATTTTTCCCATCTGCACCCATAGCCACCTTAAGCGACCGCGATTTGGGAAATTAGGAAGATTTATTTTTCCTGCCCTTTCCCCCCGAATGTTTTTCGTGGTGGCTTTCATCATCGAGTGACAAGAAGCCTTTTCGTTGGTCGCCTTCGCGCAGACAAGGGTCTTGTTGACTTGTTGTTGCTGGGGCTGAAGCTTGCCACTCCTCTCTTGGGCCTGGTGCTTCTGCGCTTCGCCACGTCATCAGTACCGATGCTATCAGGCTCTGCCTCGAGGTTTTTCGGCGCTTCGATAAAGGCCGTGCGCCTGGCCTTTTTGAGGTCCGTTGGTCCTTCCTTCTCTTCCTCCTCCCGCTTCACGTTCGTGCTTGCATCATGCGTGCACAGGTTCTCCTTGTCCGCTTCACTGCTCCCCGAGTCGGTGGATGTTGGCACCACGGCCAACCGTTTTCGCTTGGCGATCCTCTTCGGCGGTGCTGGTTGTAGTTGTTCTGCACTCGCGCCGTAGTCGCCCTCTTCCGCCACACCTCCCTTGACGTCTGCCGTGCGTTTAGTCTGTGGCGAGCTCGGCGGAGGCTCGTCAACACTGAACCTGGCCCTCTTGGCTGGGGATCCACTGCTGGGATCATCCTGGCGCAGGTCGACAGACTCTTCTTCTTCTTCTTCTTCCTCACTCGCCAGCTGGCTGGAAGAGGAACGGGTCGACGAAGGGGAAAAAGGCTGTCTGGGCTTTCGTGCGAAAGAAAGCCGGAGGCCTGATGACGGGCGCGCACCAGGGTAGGGCGACGCTGGAACTGCAAAGCGACCGGGCGTCCTGGGTGTAGCTGCGCCGCTCGAGCTCGAAGATCGGCTTGAAGGAGTAGGTGGTGCACACGTCACCAGAGCACGACAATGGAAATCCTCGGGTATGCCAGCCAAGCCCTGTATCCCCAACAAAGGGTCAAATGAGCAAGTGAGGAGCAGAGCGTCATATGACAACGAACCTCTGGAGAAACGGCTACGCAACGCTCCAGATCAAAGGTGAGCGGCCGCTCCTTGAGTGGTGCAAAGAACGGGTGGTTGAGGAGAAAGCCCGGGCGCGCTCCCTTTCGCATCTGCTTGCGCAGGCTTTGCAGCTCCTGGTGAGCCGCGGAGTGTTAGTTTCGTGTGATGTATGTGTATGTGCACCCGGGCCTTCTGAGGAAGCAAACGATCTAGAACACGTGTTACCTTGTGGCCGGGATCATTCTCCCTGTCAGGGTCGAGATTCCTCCAGGGCCACGCAGCAACGCTTCTCACGTCCTCCACTGAACTCACGTGCATTCACGTGCAAAGAAAAGAGAGAAGGGGTGTGAGAGGAAGACTGAACAGAAAAAGGCTGTCACGTCACCACCGAGTGTGGCACTTGTGGCTTTGCGCTCGTGGCGAAGTCATCTTCGGTGCCTACCGGGATCATAATCTTGTCTGGACTTGGTCTTGTTGTTGCACAGCACTTCTCCCGCCTCCGTGGTGATGCGGCTCAACCCAAAATCTGAGTTCATGTTATGTACGCTTTGTGAGTTACGTCAACAAAGAAGATGCTGATCAAGAACACACGCGTACCAGCGATCTTGACAATACAAGTTTGGTTGTAGTGTGCCACACCCTTGTGGTAATAGACGTAGCATCCGTTCTCGATGGGCAAAGAGCACAACAATATGTTTTTATGGTGGAGGTCTGAGTCAAGAGCACGCGCGTTGGCCACGTGTTAGTGTCCCTCTGCGTGCTTAAGAACGAAGAGGGAAGAGGCCGCACCAAAATGGCTGAACGAAAAGGTTTTGCCCGCCACGTATAGCGCGTAGAGAACCTGAGTGGTTAACCACCACGTTTAGTGGTCGCGACAAAGAAAGGCGAGGGAGGGGGGACAAGCCACGGTGGGTTCAGTGCGCCGCGTACCTGCCAAAGGATCTCCCGGTACTGGGGCAGTGCAATCTCTTTGAGGCAATGGGCCAGCGTCTTCTCCCCAAATTCGAGCACGAAGTGCATGAACTCGAACTTCGCGGGGCTCTGGTCATTCTGTTGCTCGTGTCTGAGACGCGTCGATGGACTCTTGGACGGTGTGCCCAGCCACCCCGACCTCGAGGATGCTGGGCCAAAGGAAGGAGAAGAAGAAGAAGAAGAGGAGGGCGAGGAGGAAGAGGATGGTGGTGCAAGAGAAGGTGCGAAACCGGGCTCGATAGAGGTTTCGCATGAGTTCCAGTCGTGAAGAAGCACAAAATTACCGCACATGGAACGGTAGACAAGCTTCTTGAGCTCTTCTGCAATCTTCTGCTCCCGCTCCGCCCTCAACTTGGCGTCGGTTGAGACAAGGGCTTGGCGTTTAATCGCATAAAATCGCGGCTTCTCGTCCGGCGCTCTTGAGCGCACAGAGCGAACGATGAAGACGTCCGAGTGAGCTCCTCCTCGCTTCTTCCTTTTCTTCTTCGAGTCAGTGCTGAGGCCTCCTTCCTCCTCCTTGTTGTGACTCGAGGGCGAACATTGAGCGTACTGCCGCAACCAGCGCCTTGGCGTGGCCGCCCCCTTCGCCTTCCAAGGGGAAAACCGCGGCTCCATGGTCTGTCTCCTCTCTCTCTCTCTCTCTTGCCAAGTCGGAAACAAAATCGAGCTGTTGTTTGAATCTGATTTTTGGCGTTTATTGTTTAGTTTTCCCGCCAAAAACTCGGCCGTTTGTTTTCTTCTATCTGAATCTTTATCGCTTAAATTTTGTTTTTTTAACTTCTGGCGCTCACTCTACTCGCTTGGCGCGCCCGACGAAGGTCTTCATGCCATAGAAAGCACCAAGAGCTCCAGCAAACCGGTCCACGAGCCACGTGGGAGTGAGGAAGCGCAGGAGGAAAACAAGCCAGAACGTGGGATAAATCACCACCATCTCCTCGCGTAGGATAATGGCCTCCAGGACCCGCTGCGCCGCACAGCCTTGCTTGAGCACCGGGAGAAAGATGCGGCTATACCATGGGATTTGCACACCTGCGAACATGTCTGCTCCCGAGCCCCTCACAAGCACAGAATTACTTTTCCATATCAAGGGTGCCGGCTTCCACCATGAGGAGCATACAGTGGGTGAAAAGTGTCTCGTACGTACCGGTGTCCATGTGGTAGGGGCACACGAGGGTGGTAGAAACTGGACTACCCTCGCTCTTTAGCTCCATGCGCAGGCATTCCGTAAACCCAAACGCGCCAAACTTGCTCGCCGAGTAGTCGGTCAGTCGCGCTCCGCCGAAGAAGCCTGTTTTTACAAGGTTGTAGGTGAGGAAAGTTGACCCTAGAAAGATGCGCTCAAGCGTGCGTCAAGAGGTACCAAGCACAGAGCTAATGGTGACGACTTGACCGGTGCCGCGTTGTTTCATCAATGGGAGGAAGGCCTTAACAGTCCAAAAGGGCGCCAGCATGTTGACAGCCATCGTGCGCAGCACTTCATCGTCAGTTGTTTCCAAGATGGGCTTCCCGCTCACCACACCCGCATTGTTGACGAGCACATCCTGCAAGTGCGCGGTGGTCAGTGCACTTAAGCACCTCCTAGCAGCACTCTAGGGCCTAGAAAGCCTACCACTGGTCCGACGTCTTGCAGCACTTGCTTGGCGGCGTGGTAGATGGCTTTCTTGTCGGTGAGATCCACAAAATAGGTGTGCACTCGCTCCTTCAGCTCTTCCTCTGCGGAGGAAGGAAAAACATGGTTAAAATAGCATAGTGCAAATAAGAAAATACTAATATATAGAAATATATTATAATTGATATTGAACTCTAGGGTGTGGATGGCAGAATGTACCAGCGTTATGGAGGCCGATGCTGTCAATGTCCCATATCACAACCGTGGCGCCGAGAGTGTGCATCTGTCGAGCCAGGTGGCGGCCAAGTCCATTGGCTCCTCCGGTAATGAGCGCAACGCTGCCCCGAAGGGCGACTCGGCTGCGCCACCGCAGCAGGACCAGTCGCAGCACGTGTGCGAAGGCCACCAACAGCGCCGCTACTAGCACCAGCACGAGCGCAGCCTTGACGACGAGTTGCGTATTGAGCATCATCGTCATGTGCCGCCAGCACCCGGCCGTGGCGGTCTGTTGCGCAGTCCCTTGGAGCTGGTCCAGCTGCATTAGGGAAGTGTGTTGTGTGGAGGGGGTGGTGAAGGGCAGAAACAAGAAACACCACTGAGCACGTCACATAAACATTAACTGGAAGCTCCGGCCTTCGGTTTATGTGTTCGCCTTGTTCTCATCTTTGGTTGAAGACTTCATACTCCGCCCAATCACTTGGGAGTGTTAGGATGTACCTCCCGGCAACTCTGTGAATTTAAATTTTAATTAGGCAGGTTGCTGCCAAGAAGGGCTCCGCATTTCAGAAGGGATTACTTGAGCGGCGAACAAAACTTGGGTGCATCCGCTCTTCGTCTCTGCGGTGGGCGGCACGCCAGCAGAAAATGGCAAATTTTCAAGGACAAGATTTTGTTTGTTTCAAGCTGACGTCACTGGCCCCCTCTGGGTTCCACAGGAACAGCACCGGGACGATCGTCCAGAACATTCAGCAGCTGCTCAAGCCACAGGTCATCTGCACTCGGTGATGCCTGCGGGCCGCTGGATTGAGGAGCTGCTGATTGTTTCTCAGTTGCTGGTGCAGGCGAAGGCGTGCCAGAGACCACAAAGGGAGGCATAGAAGCATGATTGGCTAAGAACACGCTCTTGAGCTCTTCCCATTCGTTGACTTCATTTTGTCGCACATCTGCCCCAAGCAAGGTGAAGCCCACTCCAGGTAAGAAGTGAAAGTACAACCCGGCCAGATAGTACAACCTACCTTGGATGGGCGCTGACCACTGATCTTCCCCCAGTATACTATCTATACAACACAAAATGTAGGACATCTGCAGGTTGTGAATGCGCTGGCTGGTACGCTGATCAGTGAAGCCATGCGGAGGCGCACCTGGTTGTTGTTACTATTAAAGACTTGCAGTCGAGTCGAAAGCAGGGTGCAGCCTCCGCTTGCGTTCTCTACCTGTGGACACCAGCGGATGATGCGGCTCCACCCAGCACCTGAGAGTCTTTCAACCATGATCCACAAGTGGCACATACAGAGTCAGTGCGGACCTTTCTTGGGTCGGGCAGAGGGGGCTGAACGTGCTTCATCTCGCGGCCGGCTTGCAAGATGGCGTACTTGTCAAGCCTAGACACAACCAACAAGCTCCTCCGGGATAAGATCTCGCCCTGTGATTGCTGCGTTAACTTCAGCAGTCCGGACGGGGCTGGAGAACGGCGTGACGTACCGAGTTGGAAAACCCAAGAATGTGGAGGAGCGGCTGGTTGACTGAAACGATGCTTGAGTCCAGAGTGGCATTGGTCACCTGGACCACCATAAGTGGTTGTCTGATAACGATTGCCATCAGAGGTGGAAGGAGCAAAGATGAGAGTGGCGAACGGGCACCGTAGATTGTTTACAACAAACTGATGTTGTGGTATATGGAGGTGATGAAGGAAGGGAAAGGCCACCAGAATCCCCGTGTAGGAATTCTTGACGCCTTGCTCTGCTGGTGATGAAGGCGGAGGGCTGCTCGTCCGTGAATCTGAGGAAGGGGACCTATCTCGTCCCTCAAGCAAGCTCAAGCGTCGCTGAAGGTCATCCATCGCTGAGCAAAGTTGCTTCAACTCCTTCTTTTGCCTCTTCGTGCTTTTCAGACTCTGTTCCTTAAGCTCGGTGACTTCGGAGAGAAGCACACTCACCGTGCTTGTCCAGCCAGAGCGCTTCCGCTTGGGCGACGATGTTGTTGCTCGGGGTGGCGAGGTACAGGACTGTGTTGTGTCAACCGGAGAAAATGGGGTCCGCGGCTCATCTCTACCTGGTGTCCCTCCCATGTCCCTGTTGGCACAATGCCCACATGGCCTGCACGTCGACAGGCGCCGTGTATCAACCAGTGCTCCATCAAATCCAGCTTGAGTGCTTTTTCAAGGATACTCAACGCACCCACGAGTGTTGGCAAGTTTGCAGGCAGGGCAGTTCATGTCAGCAAAGTGTTAGCTCACCATGAGTATCTTTCATCTTCTACTTCGTGTTTCGAGCCCGTGGGCCACACTTACTCCGGGAAGTGCCAGCCGGCGCTGGAGGGCAAAAAGAAGAAGTCGCTCCAGCTTTGTCGGGCTACCAGGTGGGCCCGACAAACAACGAACGCAGCAACGAATGAAGCCGCGGCGTTCATGGAAGTATCGCCACGGTCTTCTTTTTTTGAGGTGGTACGCAAACTTGCTCGTCAACTCATACCAGAACATCAGACGCGCGTGGTGTCGGACCGGTGGCGTGGGCCTCGTGAAGGAGGGCCTCCAGCTGCACCAACACCTCGTCCATGGTCGGCCGCTTGGCCGCCACCCCGTGCCAGCACTTCTTCATCAGCCGCCCAAAGGCCTCGCCGCCACTGTCGGCCGGAATGAGCGGCCGCTTGCCCTCGAGCACGTCCAACGACACGCCCATGAAGTTGCGCCCGGCAAAGGGCTGCTTGCGCGTCAAGACCTCCCACATGATGATGCCGAACGCGTAGGTGTCGATCCGCTCGTTGTACTTCTCCCCGCGGATCACCTCCGGCGCTGTTTTGTTGTTTAAAAAAATCTTCACATGAATATTTCGCGGCCACCACTATTGAAACACACTGCCGCGAACAAAAGAGAACACGTACCGGTCCAGCAGGGCGTGCCGCAGCGGGTCATGGTGATGTTCTCCTCCTTGATCCGCGCGAACCCAAAGTCGGCCACCTTCACGTTCCAGTTCTCGTCCACAAGCAGGTTCGACGGCTTCAAGTCCCGATGCACGATCGCCGGCGACAGCGAGTGCAGATACGCGATTCCGACTGCCGCTGATCGTAGAAGCTCAAGGCGGCGCGTCCAGGGCAGCTTGATGGAGTGGTTGGACAGGAGGTCCTTGAGCGAGCCCTGCTTGACGAACTCGGTCACCACGCACAGGTTGGGCGCCTTGATGCACGCCCCGACGAACAGCACGATGTTCGGATGGTGCAGCTCCGACAAGAAGGCCACCTCGGCCCGGAACTCGAGCATGCGCCGCTCGTCGAGCTTCTGCTTCACGAACCGCTTCACCGCCACATCGACGCCCTTCCACTGGCCACGATGGACCACACCGAAGGAGCCCATGCCGACCTGCTTGCCGAGTGCAATCTCGTTGAAGTCGATCACCCAGCGCACCATGTTGGCCGACGTGAGGAAGTTGTCCTCCTTGAACTCCATCAGGCCCTCGCCCACCGTCGTCTCCAGTTCATGCCGGTCCAGCGACCTCTCGCCACGCGAATTGTAAGACGACGAGCCCGACCCTTGCGAGCTGGACCGGTCATCGGAGGCCACGCCGCCAAAGAAGCGGGCCTCGAGGCCGCGCGTCTTGACCTCGAACAGGTCCTCCCCTGAAGGCGAGCCACTGACGTCAAAGCGGCCCACTCGCGCCAGGCGTGGTCTGTCCGCTCTTCCGGACGTGGTCTTGAGCTTGGAACAGGCCGGGCCGGAGACAAGGATCTGACCGCCGTGAGTCAGCGCTGTGATGCGCGCCGCCGTGTCCACGGCAGCTCCCGAGTACTCCACTCGCCGCGTGGTGGCGTCGCGCTTGCTGCGCGGGGAGCCAACATGGATGCCCATGCGCACGCGCAGTCCGCGGAACAGCATCCGGTCGTCGGTGTCGCCCCACTCCTCGCCGGCGCCCGGGTGCTCGAGCAGGCGCAACGGCCACTCGGCCTTGAGCAGCGCCTGCTGCGCCTCCATGCACCACTCGACCGCGTTGGCTACATCCTGGAAAGTCATGCAGAACGAGCCCTCGCCGCTGTTCTGGTGACGGCCGCGGGTGAGGAGGGCTTCGTAGCCGCGGTGCTTCTTGAGGAGCGAACGGAGGAGGTCGTTGTGAAGGAGCGTGGCGTCGCGCATGGCCGCAGGGTCGTGCTCCCAGAGCGAGGCCGCACGCGCGATGTCCGTGAACACCACTGCCATCTCGCCCTCCGGCGGCGGCACGCCTACGACCGCGACATGGTTGAGGCTCACGTTGAGGCCTGCCGTGCCGCTCGAACTGGTGCTCGAGGTTGTCGCCGACGTCGGCCCGCCCGACAAGGAAACGCCCGACGACGTGGACGAAATCGAAGTCCCGCCCAGGCTGGTGTGCTCACCCGCGATGGCGGAGAGGCGCGTCATGATCTCGAGGAACGTCGGCCGGATGGCTGGATCAGCGTGCCAGCAGCTGTTTGGTTATGTGGCCCCAGAGAGCTCTGCATTAGCAGAACAAAGAGAGGAACGGAAAGGATGGGCGAGGGACAATACCTGGTCATGAGGTCAGAGTACTCGTGCGGAACGACAAGGTCTTCAGGCATGCGCGGCCGCAGGTTGTCTCGAATGACCGCCACGGCCACCGCTGCCGTCCTGTCGCCCCCCCCCCCGGTCCCACGCAATGTTTGACTGGTGAGCCCTTCCTTTGCGTCATGGAGCTCTACCCTGAGATAAAGAGATGATGAAGAGGGAAGCGAACCCCATGCCAGAGTAGGGCTGCTCGCGCGTCATCAGCTCCCACATGATGATGCCTGCGTGAAAGCATGTTAGCTGAGCCCGGATCCTCGAGCCCTGGGTAAGGGGCATGGTACCAAAGCTGTAGACGTCGGCGAGAGTGAAGTCGACATCGGCAGTCTCGTTGAGCACCTCGGGTGCCGTCCAGTGGATGGAGCCGTGGGCTTCGCGCACGGTCGCCTTCTGCACCTCCTCGCGGAACTTGGTCAGCCCAAAGTCGGACACCTTCACGTTCCTGTGCACAAGAATGTACGCAAAAGCTGCTCGTTAGCTCCAGTCGCGACTAAAAACATTGGATCGAAACAGAGAGGGGACGGACCACTTGGCGTCGAGGAGGAGGTTGAGGGACTTGAGGTCGCGGTGCACGATGCCTGACGAGTGGAGGAAGTGCATGCCCTTGGCTGCCTGGTACGCCATCTTCACCTTCAGCTCCATCGGCACCTGCAGCGGATAAGCCCGGATCAGCATCATACGACATGCACCACAAGCTTATGCTCTATACGAAGGAGGCGGCACCTCAGGGATGAGCTCATTATGCAGCAGCTGTTTTCCCCAGGACACATTGCATACGTTGTACCGGGTCAGTACAATGGCGGGTAATACTGGGCAAGGAATGAAGGGAGAGGGACCTCGTAAAGGGAGCCGAGAGCCATGAACTCCATGACGATGCACATCTTGGGCGGCTTCGTGCACGCCGCCATGAAGAGCACCACGTTCGGATGCCGCAGCGCCGTCATCATGCGCACTTCGTCGGCAAAGTTGCGCTGCATCTCGCGCGTCACCACGTCCGACGTCATCACCTTGACCGCCACCTCGGTCCCGCGCCACTTGGCCTTGAACACGGAGCCGTAGCCGCCCGTGCCCAGATGGTCCTCCATCTCCAACTCGTTCGGCGAGATCTCCCAGTTGTCGGATGTCCACTGCCGCCTGCGCAGGACCAGGGCCACGATGATGGCCACAGCGAGCAGGAGCGCCACGACAAGCACGACAGGAATGCCCACGCCCAGCCCCACCGCCAGCGCGGTTACAGCGGAGTCGCTGCTTGACGAGCTCGAGTCCTCTGCGGTGATCGAACAGACGCCAGTTAGTCAGCATCGGCCATACGAGCTCTCGTCTCAGAGAACAAATGAAGGGGGGGGGCACACTTACCGTCTTCGCAGTAGGAGCCGCGCCAGCCGGAGGCGCAAACACAGGCACCTGACGAGCAAGAGCCGTGATCGGAGCACAGCACGCCGTCGCGCACACACCCGGCGATGGAGCTCACCTTGACGCCTTGGCACGTGACGCTCGTGAGCTGCGTGAGGATGCGCTTGAGCACGCCTGGCGATCGGCCAGCCGACGTGATGCGGTTGCGTATGGCAATGGTCGACGCCTCTTCAGCAGTCTGCGTCCAGTACATCCAGTCCACCAGCGCCGCGGCCTTGACGCAGTTATCGTCGGCGATCTCGTTGATGAGGAGGCCGTTGTACGAGCCCATCGGCCACGAGTTGGCACCGCCACCTGTGGGGGACGGCGCCATTCAGCTGTTCTGGGGCCCAAATACGCGCCGGCAACTGCCGAAGCGCCACCGAGAAAGCGCACGAGCCGCGGAGAAGCGCTGTACCGAGAAGGAGGACAAAGTCATCCGAGCCCGCGAAATCGTTGAGCAGGGAGAGGATGGTGTCAGGCCCGGGCGCGACGACATTCCCTGCGGGGTTGTAGAGAGAAGCGGCACGAAGGGTGTTGTAGGGGTCGATCATGCCGCTGAGGGCCAGCCAGATGGCGTAGGGCGTGTTGGCCGCCCTTACGACCTGCACGTTGGCAGAACCGGCCACCCCGATCACCCGCTCCGGCGCGAGGGTCTGTACGGGGTAGGTCACCAGGCCGCCCGGAGTCACCTGTCTCGACGAACCTTTGAGTTAATCACGGGCAGCTGCACCGACCAGGTCAAGGGCAGGAGTGCGTACAGTTTGGTTGAATTTAGCGTTTGCCTTGGCCAGCGCAGGAGAGTTGACGACGTTGATGGCGGAGAAGATCTACACAAAAGCCCGGCGAGGTGAAGAGGTGAGTCAACCACCACTCGCACAGGGACGCTCAGCGCGTGGGCAGGTCACGCACCGTGGGAACGACGACAATGATTTGTTGATGCGGAATCAGGTGCTTGATGGAAGGGTTGATCGCCAAGATCCTCGAGTCGTCCCAGTAGGAGATGTTGGCCATGTAGATCTCGGCCAAAATATCCAACGTCAGCACCAGCGGGTCTGCGTCCGCCAGCTCGGGCAGCTGATGGGAAGGGGCCTGTTAAACGCACGAGCAAGAGATGGAAGAGGCGGAGCCAGGCGCGGAAGTACGTTGTAGGAGGCCAGACCCGCCTGGCCGAGCAACGGCACCAGCATCACGTTGGGCAACTGCGCCCACTGCTGAGCCGTCGGTTCGTAGCTCACGGCACCAAAGTCGATAGCGCCTACGAGGTATCATGTCGAACATAAGCTCTCATGGAGGAGAAGGAGGAGCATGAGGCGGGGAAGGACGCACCGGCAATCATTTGGTTGATCGTGGTGGGCGAGTCGGAGACAAAGTACTTCTCCACGAACGAGTTTGAAGTGTACGTAACGGCCCAATCGTCGACCGCGCGGATGGTACCGCCCATGCCGATGATGTAAGATGTCCGAAGCGCCGTTGCGTTGTTGCACTTGACAGAACTGAACGAGTCGATCAGCGACCGCTTGTAGGTGATGGTCAAAGCGCCCCAGCCGAGCCCGTTAATGGTGGTCGAGGCGCGATCGTTGGTCTGCGCCCAGCTGAGGAACCGCATCAGCCCTTCGGCCGGTCCGCAATCACTGGCCTGCTTGGTCTGCATCGTGGTGAGGAACACGGTGTAGGCCAGCGGCCACGTCGCGTTGCCCTTTCCGTTCGCGATGTCGCTCTTCATGTCACCTGTATTGTTCAAGTATGGAAGAAGAGGAAGCAGAGTTTGGGCGAGTTGGTTGACTCTCCAGATGCTCCCCCCCCCCAGTGCGACGTACCACCTTTGATGGCGGTGCTGAAATCGGTCATGGCGGACTGGATGGCGGCCGTGGTGGGCGACACTACCCGCCCGGCGGCGTTTTTCATTTGGGCACAAGCCATTTTGGCGTCGAGCACGGACCCATAGTCGGCGTAGGTCATGCTATTGGCGGTCGTCTGTGTACCACATCATGGTACGATGAAGCATCAGCCTCTGCGCCTACCCCAAGGCTTGCAATCGAGGTGGGGGTGAACGGACTCTAACGGTGGCCAGCCGAGATGCGGTACTCGCCACGGCCACAGCACCGGCCGGCACAATCGCGGCAAGCGAGGAGCCATTGACCGCTGCAGCAAAGTCTGACGATATCGCTGAGAGGGCGCGCACAAGCACGCCTGTCATCTCCACATTGCTTGGTGCCGCCGAGTGGACCAGGGTAATGGTCGCCGAGGGAAGGGTGAGATTGCGGTTGAGGGAGACGATGGTCGCGTCGTCCCACGTGGTGATGGCGCCGCGCCAAATGTCCGCCAGCACCTCCATGCTCAGCACCTGTGGGAGTTTAATGGCCCATTAGTTTTCCACGGGAGCGCAATAATAAGAAGAATATAAATTATTTACAGGCAAACAGTCACCAAGCACATTGGTCAATTAATAAGAATTATGATTCTCGTTATGGCAAACGCGCAAAAGCTCATGGGTGTTGGACGGGAGGGATGTCGCAGGGTTGGGAAAAACGGCTGAAAAAGAAAAAAAGGCGAGATCACGCAAAGGTAAAAAAACACGAACCAAGGTAGAACCGTTGACGCCGTCGAGGTTGACCGCCATCACCAGCGCAGAGCCGGCAACCGGCACCTCCAGGAAGGTGGCGTCGGTCTCCTCCTGCAGAAGAAGTCCTTCGTTTATGCGCCCGTCGGTAAGGACGTAGTGAATGGCGTCGCTCTTGACGCGGGAGAGGGCCGCCGAGGTGTTGTCGGCGCTGCCGTAGTTAATGACGAAATTCTCGCTTACGTAGCTGTAGCCTATGCTCCACGCGGAGAAGAGGTTTTGATGTACACTGCCCACTCCATTCACCACGACCACACCTTCCACTATACGTTTGGTGGCGCAGCTGTTAGCCAACGGAGTTTGAGAGGACAATCAACAGAAAGGGGGGGGGGGCGCCAATGAACGGACCTGCTGGTGCTGCTAGCCCGACAAGAAGCACAAAGAAGCAACATGTTAACATTGCGCGAAGGCCTCCTTCCGCCGCTGCCTTTTGGTGGGCGGCCATCAGTTGCGTCCGCTATTGTGTTGTCTTTCTTCGTAAGTGTTGTCTCTCTCTGCTCGCGGGGGCTCGAGGAACTGCCCCAAACGCTGCCGAGCAATTTTGGCGCCTCGCGGCCGGGCCGCGGGGATTGGTGGCAAGTTAGCGCGCATGGCTCTCATTCGTCGTTGGCTGGAGATGAGTGCAACACCCCGCGGATGGAGATTGCGCAAAACCTGGGCCCCAGTAACCTCGTAGACCAACACGCGAAGAGGCAACTTAACTTGCTTGTGGAGACCAAGTGGTGTTCTACTTCTTCTTTGTGGCTTTGGTCAGTTCAATCTTGACTGTGAAGTTGATGACCCCCGTCGGACTCACGAACTCTGGCGTGCGGCCCACGAGATCTTCCCACGAGTAGGACCCGAGGAAGTCGTACCAGCCCCACCCGTCCGACAAGCTCGTGAACATGTCCGCCCCCTTCCTGACCGCCGAAAGCCGAACGCGCCCACCACACGCACACGTACGTTCTCGCGGTAAGATATCTCTCTGCTTGAAAAAAGAAACAAAAGCTCGGTCATAGCCCCCCCGGGGGAGGATGCGAACCGCGTGTAAAACGTGCTTCCTCGCTCGCGTCCGACGACCTTAGCGATGGCGTTGAAGTGGACAAAGCAAGAGCGAGCCGCGTCATCTTTGTCTTCAAGATCTTCGTCCTCCTCAGACTCGTTCCTCTGTCCCGTGGAGTCGATACAGATGAAGAAGCCAATCTTGTCGTCTGCCTCCCGTGAGAGTTCGCAGTAGCTGCCCAACACGTTCGCCGCCACCGCTGTTACAAAGATGCAGCACAAAAGCGGGGAAAAAGGAGGAGGAGGAGGGGTACAAGTAGTAGCCCTTGTGAAGGGCATAGGGGCTGCTGTAAAGCTCCGTGCCTTCCACCAGCTCCACCTCCCACGTGAATACGAGCTTCTTCTGTGGCTCAGCCGGGAGCGGCCGCGGGCGGTAACGCGGGTTGTCCATTGCCTGTTTGTTACTGGCCAGCTCCAGCTCCCGTCGCTTCCTGCCAAGGGAGATCCACACCAACGCCTCCCGGTGCATCGTCTGCACCACCGACACCGCGTGAGGAGTCTGCGCCTGGAAGAGAATGTGGAGCGACAACGGCGCCATGCATCGGTTCGAACCTGAAACGAGGGGTTTGCCTGGAGCCAGGCCGTCTTAGCCACGACGTCGTTGAGGAAGTGGGGATCCATGACCGGCCATCGAATGCTGGGTAAGATCTGCGCCAAGTGCGGAAGCCGCTCCTTGTCCTGTGCACGGCCACCATTGGTGTCCGTGGCGAATGAGATCTCGTATTACTCGCGGTCACCAGGGAAGGAGAGCTGGGGAGGAAACCTTGGCAAGCCATGTGCGCAGGATGTGGAACAGGTTGTTCTCACTGGAGCTCTCGCACTTGTCACAATCCAGCAGGGTGCGCAGTGCGAAAGGGCTCAGCTGCCAAAACTCATCTTCCTCCCACACCTGCGAACAACGAGAGAGAGAGAGAGAGCTTGAGTCGGGCCCGCCCCATAAAGCAAGAGTGGGGAAGGGGAGGCGACCTTGTCCAGGTTGCCGAAGCGATCGCACAGAACGCTCTGGCACCGCGCCACCAGACGAGCAAAGGCTGGCATCTTGTGGAAGTTGGACGCAAACGCCAAGACCTGGTCCAGCTCAAGACCATTGGGTCATTTATCCACGGGCGCCACGGGCGATCGTTTCATTGTTATTGAGATACCTCTTCGCACTGAGCGAGGGTGAACCGGAAAGTGGCGAGGGAGGTCGAAGCAGCGTCGACGGCTGAAGGCACGTCATACTGGTTGGCAGTGGGGAGCAGCCACAGGTTGTTCTCATATATAAGTCACAGGACAATTTTTGTCAAAGCACAAAGGCGAGGGCACACACCTTGTCAGCCGTGACGAGCACCTCGAGAAGGCTGCGAAAGGAGGCAGCCTGCAGTTTGCCCTCGTACATAAAGCGAATGACATCTTGCATCGGTAGCAGCTCACCCTTGCTCAGCTGCAGCCACACCTACGTGCAACCGCAACCAAATTTGGGAGGGGCGGGTCAGTACGCGGAGGGACGGCCAACGTGGTGCGTGCGGCCCTCGGTACCTCCTTCTGATGCGACTCCTTCATGCCAGACGCGAAGAGCGAACGGAAGAAGCGGCTCTTGGCAGCTAATAGTAGCCCGCTCACGTGGATTCGCACGACTACGTCGTCATCGTCGTCCTCTTCCTGGTGGCCGCCGACGGCCATAGCATCCTCAGCGCTGCTGGCTGCTGCTCTGCGCCTCTTTTGTGTCGTTCGCCGCTGCCGCTGTGGAGCGCCAACTGCTCCTGTATCATCACCCGTGGTGGGGTCAGCTTGGTGTTCGTCGTCGTCCTCCTCCTCGGCAAGCTCCTTATGTTCACCCTTCTCCTCGTAAGCGGCCTCAGCACTGGTATCAGTGTCCAGCTTGCCGCTTGGCACTTCTTCATCGTCGAGAGTGTTGAGTGCGGACTGGGCCCCTCCCCTTGCTGCAGCACCCTTCCGTCGCTTCGTCATGAGGTTGCGCTTGGGCGAAGGCTGCGCCACGATCGGCACCGGTGAAGGCTGGAGGCCTACTTCGCTGACGAGGACATCGATGTCTGTCGTGGAGGTTGCCGCCTCCTCCTCCTCCTCCTCAACACTGTGGAGAGAGGACCTCTTGAGGTTCAAAATCTTGCGACGTTTGGCAAGAGGAGCTAAGATGACTTGTCCACTCGAGGAGGGACACAACAATGAGGGGGAAGAGTTTTCAACTGGAGGCAGTGCGAGGTAAGGAACGGGAGGAGCTGAGGTGCTGCTCTGCTCGCTGGCGGGCAGCGTGCCTGTGGTTAAGCACAGCTCGCGATCGGAGAAAGCTGGATTATTGTACGCGAAGGAATAATCGTCAGCAGGGAAATCCATTGCAATGGATCAAATCTGATGCTCGTGGGCCAAAGAACAAAGAGAGAGCCAAGAGAGAGAATTTGATTTTGATGGTTTTCGAGGAAATAGCCATATATATATTTCGGTCATTTTAATTTTTAGGCTTCCCCGAAGGAGGCGGAAGAGGGCCTTCTTTTACTTTTCTTAGTCTTCGAGGTGGCCGCGAGGCCCGTGTGTGTGTGTTTTATTGCACACGCGCTGCCCGGTTTGTTGTTGACTGGACAATGAGCCAAGAGAAGAGCCCTTTGCTTGCGTCGGGAAGTCCCGGTGCAGCAGCAGCAGCCAGTAGTAGAGCCGGGTCTGGTGCTTCGCCGCCGAAGCAAGATATCGTGGAAACCCTCTCTGGCTATGACCCCCGTTTTGCTTCTCCTGTGCGTAAGAAGTACTACTTCTTTTCCAATATTCGCTGGTGCGTTGCAGCCTTGACCCCCCCCCCCTTGTTGACGCCACAATTTTCTCTCGGCCGCTTACCTGCCACCGGTGTTATTCTTGGTGCGCGGGTACGTGCAGGTATGAGTACTTCCTACTCCTACTCGGTCTGGCGGCCTCGGCTCTGCTGGGCGCAACGCCGCTTGCGTTCTACTACTTTTTCGGCAGGCTGGTGGACTTTGCCAACAACCCCGACCTTCCAGACGAAATTCGGAAAACGAGCTACTATTTCTTTGGCATCGCCGTCACGGGCGGCCTCTCGGCGTGGATCAGCAATGCTCTGCTCCTCTTCGTTGGTGAGCGTGTTTCGGCACGGGTTCGCCATAGACTGTTCGAAGCTATCACCATTCAGGAGGTCGGCTGGTTTGACCAAACCAAAACAGGTGTGCCCCGGGGGATGTCCGTGGTTGGTGTTGTTCCAGCATGCTCTTCACACAGAAGGTTAGATGGGGACTCACCTATATAAGTGTGCGTGTGATCGTTGTTGTTGCCAGGAACGCTCATCACGCGCCTCTCGGAGGACAGCACCACGATCCGCGGCATGTTTAGCGAAAAGCTGAGCATGCTTTTCACCTCTCTGTGCCAGTGTGTGGGCGGTCTTGCATTTGCCTTCTACTATTCCTGGAGCATGGTTCCAAACTGCCACCCGCATCACCCAGACAGTTTTTTCTGCTGCTAAATAACTTATTTGTGTTTGTGCGCGCATAGACGCTTGTCATGCTTGGCACAGCGCCCTTGATGGGCGTCGCCATTGCCATCCAGGGCAAACTCACGGTCACTTTCACCAAGAAGGCGTCCGACAGCTCCGCTCACGCTGTGGCCGTGGCCGAAGAGGTCATCACAAACTTCAGAACAGTTCGTTCATTTGCCACCGAGGAGAAGGAGCTGACCAGGTTCGACGATGCCATTCAAGCCATTCGCAAGGTCGGATACGCCAAAGCTGGTGCCCAATCTGTCAGTCTTGGACTTGTCACCGCCTGGTTCGATCTCCCCTCCACAAAAGCTGCTCAGTTCCCCAGGTGCTCATCTCTACACGCGCACACAAACAGCATCTGGGCGGCCGCGGCCTTGGCGTTCTTGTACGCTTTTCTTCATTCTTTACTTTTTATATTTTATTTCATTCCCATTTTATTAATTAGCTTTTGCGAGTGATTGACTCATGAGTCTATCTTCCTATAGTTATGGTGCATTCCAGGTCGAAGATGGCAAGATTACGCTGGGCGAGGTCATCTCCGTGTTTGGTATGATGCTCTTCGCTGTCATTGGCATCTCGCAGGCGCTCAACCAACTCCCTGAGGTACTGCGCCGCTTGTTTCCATTGCTGTTGCTCCTTCATTTGTTAACTGTGTGCTTTGAACCTGTACAGGTGTTCAAGACGAAGGCGGCCTTTGCCATGATTGCCGAAATCGTGGAGCGAACGCCAGAGATCCCCTACAAAGGCGGCCGCCGCCTCGACCGGATCGATGGACGAGTCGACCTGCAAAATCTGCGCTTCACTTATCCGACCCGAGAAGCTCTTGTACTTGACAATCTCTCCTTGTCGGCCGAGCCAGGCCAGACCATTGCTCTTGTACGGACATTGTTCCTTAATCCCACAGCTGAACATGAGAAATTAATCGTTAATTGTTGCCGCACGCACACACGCGAACAGGTGGGCGAATCCGGCAGCGGCAAGTCGACGATCTTTGGCCTGATCGAGCGTTTTTACGACCCGCAAGAGGGCCGTGTGCTGATCGATGGCGTGGACCTCAGGGAGCTTGACCCCAAGTGGTATCATCGGCAAGTCGCCATCGTCTCGCAGGAGCCCATCCTCTTCAGCGGCACCATCAGGGAGAACATTCTGTATGGCAAGGCTGACGCCTCCGACGCTGAGGTTGAGGCGGCTGCCCGAGCTGGTGCGCCCATTATCCCTTGTGATTACTTTTAATTTTTATTATTTCATATTTTGGTACTTACGTCACCCTTCGGCCATACCAGCGAACGCGCACGACTTTATCACGGGCCTCCCCAATGAATACGATACGCTTGTGGGCGAGCGTGGCATTGCGCTCAGCGGCGGCCAGAAACAGCGTGTGGCCATCGCCCGGGCTGTCTTGAAGAACCCCAAGATTCTTCTGCTCGATGAGGCCACCTCCGCTCTCGACACGGAGAGTGAAGCGCTGGTGCAGCAGGCACTGGACAAGCTGATGGTGGGCCGGACGTCCTTCATCATCGCCCACCGCCTCAGCACGGTGCGTAACGCCGACGTCATCTTCGTGCTGCAAAAGGGCCAAGTGGCCGAGCAGGGCACCCACCAGGGCCTCATCTCGCAGAAGGGTCCGTGATCTTTTTACTCTATTTTGTTTTTGCTTTCTTTTTATTTTTTTTCTCCATGGCTGACGACCAACTTGTGGCAGGCCTTTATCTCAAGCTGGCCACCCGCCAACTTGCGCGCTCCGACAGAGATCAGGAGTACGAGCACCTCATTGGCGCTGGTGTTGAAAGCGAGGACGAAGCTGACGCCAAAGGCAAAGACAAGAAGGATACCTACCCATGACCGCGAAAAAAAAATCTTTTATTAAAAATAAGATTCTGAGATTGGCGCGATTCTGGGCGAGAAAGTTTGTGATGATCAAAACAGTTGGTTGCGTGACCACGGCCAACCCGCTTCCGTGGATTCGTCCTTCCAATTTAGAGTTCCCGTTCTGTAGGGCCCTTCTTCTTGTTCTGGGCTCCATGGCGCGGTTCACCACGTGAGAGAAAGAACCGGCCGAGAATCATCCCTCGACGCATCGAAAAGCCAGTTGCTCTCAGCTTGGTTTAGTCTCCTTCACTATTTAGGTACTTGCCCTTGCAAGTGCGCTTTTATCTTATAACTCTACACTGCCGCCGGCCGTTTACCAGAACTCCAACCGTATGGTGCTCAGACCAAGCTTCTTGGCCACGATGGTGGTCCTTGGCCTGTGTGTCACTCTGACAGCAGCCAAAACTTGCCCACCCAACTTCTTTGGGAGTGCCGCCAACTACAACGTGTTCCTCATAGGCGACAACGCCACCCAACACTTCACTTTCGACCTCATCAACGGTGATGTCGAGGGTACGCGACAAGTCTTTACCCCCTCCGATTGCAGGCCAAGTTAACATATTTGTGTTGTGTTCATCTGGCCATGTAAAGGGCGAGTAGCCAGTAACGGCAACTTCCGTGCCATCAACTTTGGCATCGGTGCTGGCTTGGGCTCTTGTGACCCATCCTCGCCAACCCTTGTGGTTGGCGGTGCGGACTCAGACATTGACTTTACTGGCGGTCTGCAGTGCGGCAGCTTAGTGACCGATAGTTTTGTCTCAAACTTCTCCGCTCTCCCCGGCTTTGCTAACGGCCTACTCACAGAAGGGGACTTGGTCGAGCTTGCGGGTACGCCTCACTGACCCTGAACTGCGGCGCTCCATTTGGTGGGTCAGGTTTTTCATCTTCTTTTCTGTTTTATTTTCGCGCAGGGCTGGACTTTGGCCTGGCTCGCCAGCAACTGGAGGATGAGGCGCTTGCTCTCTGTGCGGAAACGGCTGGTGCCAACATCACCTCCAATGCCGCCGCCAGCGAGGACCGTTCTATCGTCTTCACCGGCAGCGCAACGAGCGCTGTGCAAGCTTTTGCCGTCACCGCCACCGATCTGAAGTACTTACGTCCCCTTGTTTTGAGGACTTCGTCGAGCTCGAGTCGCTGAACCTAACCCTCTTCCCCTCCATAAAACAGCGAAGCCACCTCGGTGTCCTTTTCGTTTCCAATCCCGCAGTTACTGAAGCAAGTTGTAGTTACCATCGAAGGTGACGACGACCTTGCACTGGGCAACTTCCAAATCTTCAACCCTGGTATGTCCCTTCTGCACACAAGTTGTGGGCATCGCGGGGTTGTAGAGCTCTATTTGTCTCATTATTACGTTGGTGGGGGGGTCACTCAGACGTGCAGTCGGGTATAGTCACCTGGGTCGTCTGCTCGGCCGCCAACGTAGCTATTGACCAGTTTGGCTTGGCGGGCAACTTGTTGGCTCCCTTCTCCAGCGTCACGCTTCAAAATGCGCAGGTGCGCCAGGGGCCCCCTAGTCCCTTTCTGCTGTGGTCGTTCGTCATGGCTGACGCTCACCCCTTTTCCGTTACCTCCACAGCTCGAGGGCAACATCGTGGCCCGCACGCTGCAAGGGAATGGCAGCGGCGAGGTTCATCTCCCCGTTTGTCCGGCGGGCCTGCCCTCGCCCTCAGCCGCGGTTTCTCCGTCTTCTGTGGTGGTGCCACCTGCCACGTCTGCTTCGCCGTCAGCTTCTGCTGCCGCGACGAGTGTACCCTCAGCATCGGCCTCGCCCAGCCCCATCATCGTAGTTGCCACGCCCCCGGCTTCACCTTCGCCCTCGCTCTCGCCCTCTCCATCGGCGTCTGCTTCAGCGTCGGCATCCGCGTCTGCTTCGGCGTCTCCGTCGGCATCAGCGTCCTTCTCGGCTACCCCGTCGAGCTCGGCTTCTCCGTCGACTGTTGTCTCCTCTGCCTCTCCTTCGCCTGCCATCTCGGCTTCTGCGTCGCCCTCTGCCGTCGCGGCCTCTCCATCGCCGTCAGCTTCTGCTGCCGCGTCCCCATCACCGGCGGCCTCGACCTCCGCGGCTCCATCAGCTTCGCCTGTCGTGCTGTTGGGCTGCCCACCCGCCAACATCTTCAGTGCCAACGTGTCCCTGTACAACGTGTTCCTCTTCGGCCGTGCCGGAGCCAACCTGACCCTCGACCTCGCCAACGGCCAAGTCCAGGGTACGCGCCCTCGGGCGGAAAACGGTTTAACCGTCCAATCAGCGCCGGTACTCATCTCTTCCTTGTACGACAGGGCGAGTGGCCGTTAATGGCAGCTTCCGTTCCGCCAACTTTGGCATCGGTTCGGGCCTTAGTCCGTGCAATGCGTCGTTGGCCTCTCTAGTCATCGGCGGGTACGCTTGTTCCCCCGTCTTTTCGCCATGCGTGAGAGCTTTAACTGACCTCGCTTGCATCTCAGGGCCAACTCGACCGTCAACATGACGCAGGGGTCGTTGCAGTGCGGCTCGCTCTTCGCAGAGGACTCGCTTCAGGCCATCTCTCTGCCCAGTTTCGCCAACGGCGGTCCCGTGCTCGGTGATGTTGCCAACGCGACCGGAATCGATTTTGAGGCCGAGGCCGACCAGGTCGGAGCCATTGCCGATGCTCTGTGCGCTGCTGAAAACATCACAGCGGCCAACGTTTCCACTTCGGGTCAGATTGCCCTGTTCGGCGGAGCCAACGACACGGACGCGATCTTTGCCGTCAACGCCTCTGACATCAACCGGGCGACATTGATCTCCTACTCCTTTGCCAACGCATCGGCTGTGCAGAGCGTAGTTGTGGCGATCTACGGCAACGACAGCGTCACCTTCTCCGGCTTCGGCATCAATACCGGCGGCGTTCCGGGAGGCCTCATCACCTACGTTGTGTGCGGAGCGCAGCAGGTGACCGTGCGCGGATTCGGTCTGCAGGGTAACCTGCTGGCCGTCAACTCGTCCCTCACGGTCGAGAACGCCCAGGTGTCCGGCCTGGTCGTAGCCGCCACGCTCAATGGTACTGGCGGCGGTCAATTCTTGCTTCCCACCTGTCCGACGCCCGTGCCCTCGCCTTCGCCTTCGGCCTCGCCGTCTCCTTCGGCCTCAGCTTCAGCTGCCGCTTCTCCGGCTGCTTCGCCCTCTGCCTCGCCCTCGGCCTCTCCTGCGGCCTCCGCTTC
This sequence comes from Acanthamoeba lenticulata, assembly GCA_002179805.1. Classification (NCBI taxonomy): domain Eukaryota; phylum Discosea; order Longamoebia; family Acanthamoebidae; genus Acanthamoeba; species Acanthamoeba lenticulata. The sequence continues at coordinate 26,721 of NAVB01000563.1, forward strand.
GCCCATCCCCTCGGCTTCTCCTGCCGCCTCAGCCTCGGCCTCTGCGTCACCGTCGGCCTCGGCTTCTCCAGTCAGCTCTCCTCCGATTGTGGGCGCGCCTGGACCTTCGCCCTCCTCTGACGCTTCACCCTCGCCCGCGGCCTCGCCTGCCTCGCCTGCTGCCTCTCCTGCCGCCTCTCCGAGCACGACGTGTCCGTCGTCTGCCATCTTCGGTTCCGCGGCTGCCTACAACGTGTTCCTATCTGGGAATCCCGACAAGCAGTTTGCCTTCAACCTTACCAACGGCGATGTGTGGGGTACGCTGCCGCCATCCCAGTCATTCACGGTTGTGATTCTCATTCCCACTCACATCTACATATGCAGGACGGCTTGCTGTGGACGGCAGCGTCTTTGCGACCAGCTTTGGCATCGGCACACGCCTGCAGTGTACCGCGAATGACACCACTCTCGTCGTGTACGTATCATCCTCCGCCTGCAGCCATAAACTTGTGCTAATGGATCGATTGGGGGTATCTGGTTGCAGAGCGGGCCCAGTTATCAAGACCAGCAACGGCGCTCTTCAGTGCGGCAACCTCGTGGCCACCACGGCCACGCAGGTCATGGGGCTCTCCTTCAACGGTGGCGAGGCCATCACCGCCGATGATCTTGCTGGTCCGTGTCGTTCGATTTCCATCACGTTCTAACCCTTTCTACATAGACTGTCCGCATGGATGCTGACGTTGGACGTCGTGGCTGGCGGGCAGGCTTCAACTTCTCTGCAGTGGCAACATTCTTGGCGGACACGTCGTCGGCCTTGTGCGCCCGCACCGACGGTATTGCGGCCACCGCAGCGTCGGGTAACGACTTGGTCTTTGCCGGCAACAGCAACAGCTCGCAGACCTTCACCCTCACAACAGACCAGCTGCGGTACGCAAGGCCCAACAGCACTATCGGGCTGTGGTTGTGGTGGGAGTGCCGGAGAAGATGTTGCTGACTGCTTTGGATGAACAGGGCCGCAACTTCACTGCGCTTCACCTTTGTAGATACGTCGGTTCTCGAAGAAATCGTAGTCAACATCGTGGGGTCGGATGACGATGTCACCTTCTCCAATTTTGCGATCAACACGGGTGCGGCGTCCTCTTTCCCACTTTGCGCCCGCTGATCAAGTGGCTGTAAGTGAACCCTTGTCCTCACCGTCGCAATCCCTTCTCGCTTTTGTACGTGGTTGGTCATGATGCGTTGCAGGTGGCGTGGCTTCGGGGCTGATCACGTGGAATTTGTGCTCGGCCACCACGATCAACATCAACGCCTTCAATTTTGATGGCAACCTCCTTGCTCCTCAAGCTGACGTCATCATTGGTAATGGACAAATCGTGGGTAATGTCGCCGCCCGCTCGCTGACCGGCACCGGAGGTGGCGAAGTGCACACCCCAACCTGCCCGTAGGCATACCACAAATACAATTTTAGCATTTTTATATTCTGTATGGTATTTCTGGAATGCGGGCGTAAATCAGAAAAACAACTTTCTCGTGCCATCTTCGGCCGGCAAAGATGAGCGACATCTACCGCGATGTCGCGGTCGTGTTAGAAAACTTTCACCAGAAAAAAGGTTCCGGTTTTTTGCTCATGCGCGCTCATTCCGGAGCTACTCTACCTCATTCTCCGCGATCTCCCGCCGAATTGCTTGTGCAGGCAGCGTTAAGGGTTTGGTGTTTCAAAAGGATGTGCGGCAGAAGGAATCCGTATTTGCCCTCGTGTGCAAAACGCTCAAATGTACCTCCCCTGCTCCCCCTCTCTTTACTGATGGGTGCCACACCCTCATGCTCGTGGTTCTCCAGTCAAGTCCGTACTGGAACAGCTGATAGCCAGCACCAAGCTCTTCAGCGAGCAGCGGCAGGTACCGCCACCCTTTATGCGCCTCTCTCTCTCTCTCTTTGCGTGTTCACCCACCCTTTCCGCGGGGCGGGTGGCTGCAGTTGGAGAAGCAAAAGTGGCTGGTGTACGTTATGGTGTACGACATGGTCTTGGGCGAGGGCATCAAAGGTGGCGGGCACGTCAAAAAGGTTCTTCTCAAGTACAAAAGCCCCCTCGTGCAAGCGCTCGTGCGCATGAAGGTCAGGTACGGCATCATCTCATCATCACCAAGGTGCTTCGCCGCCCACGGAGGCGACGCCGCTGACAAGACAAGTTTCTTGTTCTTCTCTCTTTCATCAGGGCCAAAGCGGCCGACAACGAGGGCCTGCTGCCGGAAGACGTTCGGAATCCGTTGGTGCTACCGCGCTATGCGCGCGTGAACACGCTCAAAGGGCAGGTGGCCGACCTCCTCCCACGGCTCCCCAGCCTGTTGGCGACGGCTCATGACGAAGACGAGGCGTCCTCCAATGGACACAAGCGCAAACGAGCCAAGCTCGAAGGCCAGTCCAAGGAAGAGACCGAGACGCAGGAGATCGAGATTCAGGTGGATGAGCACCTGGCCGACCTGCTTGTCTTGCCTCCGTCGTTGAAGATGACGGGCCATCACCCACTGGTGCAGGATGGAACGCTCGTCCTGCAGGACAAGGTGCGCGCTCGCGCTCTCTCTACATTGTTTGTTTGGCTGGACGTATCTCTCACTACTGGGGTTCGCCCGGGCGTCAGGCGAGTTGCTTCTCTGCACATGCGCTGTCGCCTCCCGAGCACGCCCATGTGATCGACTGCTGCGCGGCACCCGGGAACAAAACCAGGTATCGTCCTCATCCTCCTTCGCTCATGTTTTTTCATGTTCGCTCGGCCTCATACCCGCGCTCGCGGCAACGGTGCAGCCACCTGGCAGCGCTCATGAAGAACACGGGCAAGATCTTTGCCTTTGACATGGACCAGTATCGACTCAACACCCTCAAGCGGCTCACTTCCCGGGCGGGCGCCTCCAGTAATCCACCTTTTTCCTTTATTCATTTATTCATTTATTCTAAATCAAGTGTTGAAGCTCAGCTCTGTTCACGTACAGACATCACGGCAGTGTGCCGTGATTTCCTCAAGGTGGACCCGCGGGACCCGCAGTATGCTAACGTACTTGCCCCCCCCTCCCCTGCCAACTCGCGTAGCCACGAAGAACGCAGACCCGAGCCAAGTCGGCGCTGACCCTGTGTGTGTGTGTGTGTTGGGGCTGAGCAGGTGGAGTACTTCCTGGCTGATCCATCGTGCTCGGGGTCAGGCATTGTGAGCCGCTACGACGTTGCCTTTACCTCCGGTTCGCATTCCCTCTCCCATCCTCTCAGGATTGCCCTTTCAAGGCTTGGGATGACCAGCCAACTGTGCGCGGAACACAACACTGCTGCAGCGCCGGACGAGGGGGAGTGGGTCGAGCTGGGCGACAACGAGGAGGCAGCCAGCCGTTTGGCCGGTTTGGCAGCATTCCAGACCTCCATCATCACCCACTGTCTTAAGTGTAGGCCCTTCCTCCCTCGAAACTATATTGAAAAGCTTTGTTTTTTTTTGACTATTTTTTCTACTTTTCTCTGCAGTCCCGCGCGTGAAGAGAGTCGTGTACTCGACGTGCTCCATACATGAGGAAGAGAATGAACGCGTGGTGCGCGCCATCTTGGACGCCCACCCGCACGTCCGGCTCGTTCGCGCGCTGCCCCAGTGGCCGCGCCGCGGACGGCCGCTCTTCCCCGGAGCCGAGAACTGCGTGCGCACCCTGCCCAAGGAGGACAAAACCATCGGATTCTTCGTTGCCTGCTTTGAAGTCCAGGACTCCACTTCTTCTTCTTCTTCTTCCTCGTCCTCAACCACCGCTAGTGGTGGCAAGCGCAAGCGGGAGGAAGAGGACCATGAGGGGCACAGTGCGACGGAACAGACGAACGGCAAGGCGCCAAGCGACAAGCCTCAGGAGGAAGCGTCCGTTGATGAGACGGACAAACCCCAAAACAAGCGGAAGCGCAAGCGGAAGAACAAAAAAAACAAGAAGAAGGCAGGGCCTGTCCGAGCTGATGGGCAAACATAACGCTGGAGCGTGTTCGTTTTCGTGCAAGCCACTCATTTTCATTTTTGGGACCACGCAGTTTTGAGATTGCCTTCCAAAAAAGGTTGTTGGTTTTGGAACCAATTTGGGCCATAAAAGGTGTCGGCTAGCCTTCAAGCAAGAAGCTGTTTTGTCTCTACACCATGCAAGGAGGTGTTCGTTTGTTGTGCGCCTTTGCGCTCTGCATTCTTCTTCTGCTGTCATTCCGCAGTTTCCCCACTATTCTTCTATTCGAGAGAATGGAAACCGATTCTTCCACTGCCAGCGACCGGCCGCCACCCACTCCTCCTACGACTGCGCACAAGCTCAGCTGGAGCGATGGCTTCGCCTCTTTCCACATCCTTTCCGCAAGCCAAGACAGTCGCACCATCGCGCCTATCCCATACTCCTCCCAACAACACGTGGACGACTGGAAGCCACAGGCTTGGCTGCGGCCAGAACTAATGACCTTTGCTTCGCTTGTGTCGGACCCACGCCTCCGCATCTTCCAGGTCCATGTGGCCATTTCCAACGAGCGCTACCGCGAGCTCATCGGCGGCGCGAAGGTCATGAGCAAAGACGATGCGATGCATTTCCCTTCGCACAAGTTGGTCTCTTCAGTGGAGCTTGTTGTCAAGTTAAAGTCGTCGTCAGGCAACGCACACACTGTCGCTGCCGCTCACGAATGCGTGCCCGTGTTGGCCAGCAATACTCATTACCGCTACAACCATGGGACCCTGTACAGCGAAGTGATGGTTCGTTGCGCATTTCTTCTTGACGGTGACCAACTCGCTGCGCTGGTCGAGCCTGCGCTTGGCTGTGCTCGAGCCAATAGATGGCTGGTGGTGCGGGCCTTTAACGAGTCACAAGAACTGCCACTGGGCCAAGTGTTGCACTTCCCAAATGCTAGGCCACTCCTCGCACCGCATCAAGTGCGGCGGCCGCCAGGGGGCTACGCATCAGCACCGTGGCACGACCACCGCGAACAGCTCGAGCAGGGCTTGGTGCGAGCTCATGATGATCGCGAAGCATCGCGCACACGCGTTCTGGCTGTTTGCCTCAGGAGATTTACGTGGAATGCAGATGATGAGCTGTGGGTTTTGTGGAACCTCGACATCGTTGGTGCCGACCATGTGGTGATTGGAATACCCTCACGCGTGTTGGATCTGGCCTTTGTGCGAGCGCGCTTGGAGCTGCATCCGGGCTTGTCCGAACATGTCACTCTCATCGACATCCAGACCCCACCCAACACCATCTTTGGATTCCTTCAGGCCACATCAGGTTGGGATGCACTTGTTCGCTGGCAAGCGGATTTTGACTTCTTCTACGCTATCGACATGGACGAGTATATGCAGTTCTTCGAGTCAAGCGCTCCTTTCCGACGCCTTGATGTGAAGACCTTCATCGCGCAGCACCGGTCAAGGATTGATCGTGAAGGAGGTGCCTATTTCAATCGACCCCGGCTCAGGCGCATCATAGAGCAGCGGCTGCCAGATCCTTTAATCAGCACCTTGCTGGAGAGGCTTGTGCTGCACAATGGGTCCTCTATTTTTGAGGCAATCAAGCCAGCCTTGAACAACCAACCGGGCAAGTCAATCTTCTGGATCCCTGCGGCACTGCATATACAGGGCCACTACAACACCCTCTTACACCAGAGTATGTGGACCAGCGAAGAGCTGGTGTGCCTTCACCTGCGTGTTGGAAACTCGCCACTCCTTCTGGCAGACGTGGCCAAAAAACTTGCGCTCTCTTGACTCAAAACGTTCGTGACCGTGTGCATTGTATTTGACTTGAAGTTGCACCCGGCAAAGGGCCCCTTGTGCGTCACCACTTGTAGCACGTGCCACATGATGATCTGCCCGCCTGTGGTAAATCCAGATGGTGTCGTAAAAGTCTTATTAAGCGTTACACCGCAACGTGGACAAAAAAGTCTTGCTTCGAAGCCGAAGAGAACGATAGAAATATCGATCTGACCGTGAGGGTAGGTCCTTGAAGATGCTGTCAGAAGTGTGGACGGTGATATTGGTGGCGAATTGGTGGGTCAGCGGAGGCGTGCCCACGTGCTGGCCAAGGAGGTGGCCGACCAGTGGCCCAAATCTCCAGTTCCTACTGACTTGTCTCCAGCTCGCCGGCGGGCTCCGTGCTGCCCCTACTGGCCACAATTGCCACTAACGTCAGCATCTGCTGGGGAAGCGTGCCGCTCGCGCATGTGGTTAAGGCTCTGGAGCCGCTCACCGCAGTCGCGTCAAGGTGATTTACAAGCAGCAAGCAAGAAGCAGGAACAAGACTGTTTGTCTCACGAGTTGAGTGGCCAATAAATAAAATGTGCCAGTAAAATACTGTTAAAAAAATAAAATAAAAAAGCCCACTCAAAGGGCGCGTAGTTGTTGCATGCGCGCCACCAGGCGCTGGGTCTGCGCGTCAAGGCTATGGATGAAGGACTCGTCCTGGGCTTCGCCATTCTCGAAGACCTCGTCTTCGTGGCCTCCCTCGGTTCCCTCCACACCATGCTCCTCGCCTTCGATCTCTCCATCGTCGTCATCGACGTCGTCTGGTCGTGCATCTTCATGATCTTGCTCCTCGTCGGTTAGCTCAAAGCTAAAGTCATCAGCAGGATCGTCACTCAGATCATCGCCACCTGTGGACAAAGAAAGGGCGGTCAGCACGTTGTCGCTTCCCATTATGAAGCATCACGATGAGCGAAGGATTGGCGGACGGAGAACCTCGCCGAGAGGGACTCGCATGGGCAGAGAAGAGTGATCGGTTGAGCTTCGACTGGGGTACACTTCGGCCGTCCCGCTCAGGCGTTGCTGTGCCGTTGGCTCGCGCGACTCGGCCGCGCTTGGGGGTCATCGACAGGTACTCGGGGTAAGGCGACTCCTCCCCGCCGGCGTCGGCGCCTTCGTCCTCGTCTGTGCTCGGCGGCTCGGTGTCGGAAGGCGGCTGCTGTCGCACGCTCGGCCTGCTGGCAGACGCAGCAGTACGACGACTGCTGCCCCGCGCCGTCGGAGCCGTAGTCGACGACGATGACGGTGTGCGCAGCTGCGAGGAGGCGCTCTTCTGCACGGACTGACGGAACTGCTGCCAGCTCGGCGACGGCAACACCGAAGGCGCGGAAGACGCCGGCGTGGACGGTAGCGGCGCTGATTCTCGAGGCACGGGCTCTGGTGAGTGAAGTGCCAGAAGAGGTGAGGAGGGTTCGGGGTTAGAATCGCGGCATTTCATGCTCCCGGGAGGCCTCCCGCGGCGTACTCTTGGCGGGTGTCGAGGTGGCGGTGGTTGTGCCGTTGGCGGCCGGCTGCGCGGCCATCCGCACTTTGGCCGCCGTCGGCGTCTTCTTGGCGGCGGCAGTTGTGCTGGCGGGTCGGATGGCAGACTTGGGGGTCTTGGCAGCCACGCTCGCCGTCCCGTTGGAGTAGATGGGCGTGGATGGCGGCGCCGTGATGTGTACTGCTGCAGGCGATGGCGCTGCTGCTGCGGAAGACGAAGATGACGAGGATGACGACGACAGGGGAGTGGCGGCCGCCGAGCTGGGATGGTGGGAAATGCCGTTGGCAGCCAAGGTCGCCTGGCGGGGTCGAGCCGGGACGGGGGTGGTGAGGGTGGTCGTGATCGGAATGCGAACTGCCGCGCGTTGCTCCAGATAGAGAGCCTCCTTGTCCAGCAGCTGCTGCTCGCGTTGCTGTTGACACGAGCGAGAGCGCAGCCAGCCGCCGCAGATCATGTGTGTCGGTCAGACGTCATTATCATCATCGTATCAAGGGCTGCGTGAGACATACGTAAAGGATATCTTCCCTCTGCTTGAGCGACTGCTCGCGCGCTTGAATCAATCGTTCTCTTCGATCGACCTCCTCGCTCTTCCTCTGCTCGTGTGTGTGTGTATGTGAATAATGTCTGTGAGGCGAAGCAAAAACACGTGAGGGAGTGGAGGAGGGTAAGGAGGAAGGAAACACCAACCTTGGCCAACTCGATGGCTGTCACGAGCGCCTCCATCTCACCCATATGGGCATCGAGATGTTTCCGCTTCAGCTCGATGGACTCCTCCGCCCTCTGTCATTTTATTGTGATTAATTCATTGTGGATTATGCAATGCGCAGCCCCAAATGTGTATGTGTGCAAGTACCTTGAGTTGGCGCTCTTTGTCGTTGTGGTCCCGCGCAAACTGCTTCCTCTGCTCCTCGAGCACTTTGAACCGATGCTCCAAGTGGTGCTCCCTCTCCTCGATCTGCGAGCGCAGGTGGAGCAGCAAGGTCTCTTGCTGCTTCATCTCGTCCTCCTTGCGCTCAATCGCCTCCATCATTTGCTTCTCCTGCTCCCGCAGCCGCGCCCTCTCGGCCTCAACCGCTTCCTCCATCTCCCGCCCTGTCCATGTCCCCCCCCCATGTCGTTGTCGACGATGAATATTATGGTTAACGCGCAATGGGCCACCAGCAGTGGACCATGAGTCCGCACCTTTGTTGGCCAGAGCTTCCTCCTTCTCCCGGAGCTGCTGGGCAAGGAGCTCGTGCTGCTCCACCTTCTTCTGGAACTCTTGTATTTGTGTCCACAGCTTCTTCTTTTCCGCGTTGGTCGCCTCTGCATCCGTGTCCAGAATATAAGAACAGATACGCGCGAGAGCAAAGGAGGGCTGAACAACCTTCGCGTTGCGCGAGAGCTTGCTTGTGCTGTTCCACCTTGGTGTACTCGTGTTCGATCTTCTTCTCGATCTCCTTGAGCTCGCGGTGCAACTGGATGGCGGCCGAGAACGCGTTGCTGGGCGGCGCAGGCCCACTACTGCTGCTCATGGTGGTTGTACTGCTGCTGATGCTCGGTGATGGCGGCGGCGGGTCGTCCGCTGTCCCGTAGTTGGGCATGCGCCCCGCATGGTGAGGTGGAGACGACGTCGTGGGAGGACGGAGGGGAGGCAGACTTGGATCGCCGGTGGCGCCAACAGACGCCGTCGACGGTCGCACGCCTGTTGTTGCGGTTGTGGTGGGCGTGGACCCGGGCATCGGAGGCGGCAAAGAGAAAGAAGAAGAACTGGGATATTGTTGATGATGATGCGACGACGCTGGCGGGGAGGTCGTCGAGTAGGGCGTTGAGAGGATAGTCGTGGTGGAGGGGCTCAGCAGAGGAGAGACTGCAGGCGCAGCCGAGGACGCTTGGGTCGAGGCTCGTGACGTGTCGGCTGGCGTGCCACTCGAGCGCTGCGACCATCGCGAGTGGTGAAGGCCGCTGGACGTCGAGTCTGTGTACGGAGTGGAAAAGGACGAAGCAAGTGATGAAGAAGAAGAGGACGAAGAAGAGCCAGTGCCTGTCGGTGCAGCGTGAAGGCCTCTCGAGGTGAAGGAGGAGGAAGAAGAGGAAGCAGGGGCGCGGCTTGACAGATACGCCGATGCCGACGAAGAAGGAGGGTCACGCTGCGATGCTGAATAGGCTCCTGCAAAGCGTCCTGAGCTGCTGCTTCCGACGTGCGAGTGTACTGGCCGACTGCGACCGTCCCCGGACTCCCGCTCATCTGCGTTGAGAAAAGATCCATCGCTAGAAGCAGAAGAAGAAGGCGAGGAACTTGGTGAAGCGAAGCGGCCGAGGGTGGGCTCGCTGGTCTTGGTATCAGCAAAGTTGCGGATCTGCTGCGAAACAGCAGACTCGAGGCCCTCCAACGTCTGCAGTAGAAAGAGAAGCGACGACGGCTTTCCGTCGGCGCTCAGGCTTGATGGAGACGCCGCAGCTTGCGGAGAGGCCTTTTCTCTAGAAGAGGAGGTGGAAGAAGAGGGCGAAGTGTTGTCCTTCTGGTATGGTAAATCACGATTACCAGATGAAGCCGGTGATAGAGAGGCACCGGCGGGGTTGATACCGCCAGCGCTGAAAAGGCTGCCGTTATCGGTATTGACGCGGGATGAAGGTGCTGAGGTTGAAGATAGATTAAATTGGGTACTACCGCTACTATAGCGAGTCCCTGTTGATGGTGCCGAGTATGGTGTATATTGCGTGGAAGAGCGCGGATGGCTTTGCATGATAAGGAACAAGACAAACCCAACACTTACATGAAACAGCTGTACTCCCTTGGCCAATCTCGCCCCTGACGTTTCCCGCCTAATCTGGTTTTCTTTTTATTTTCTCGTAGTGTTTCTTGTGCTACGCGCTGTCCTCGCTCTGCTCGCCTTGGTCGCTGCTGTATGAACTCATATCCTCGTCGTCCTCAAACATGACTTGTTTGTTGGACACTACCTGATGAAAGACCTCCTCCAGTGCTGTGTATTGCAAGTAATGGAATCAGGTCATGAAGCGTGAGAGGGGTGGCAACACAGGCCGCGTACTCGTGTTGCAAACTCCCCAATCGGTGATACCGCAGCTGTCCTTAGCTGCCTCGATTTGGCTGAATAAGTGGCCTAGCCTCACCGCCTTCTGTTCGAGCCATCGTGCGCCAAGCGATGTCGTGAAATGTCAAATGAAGGAGCTACATCGTGCAACAGTTGACCCCACGTACCTTTGGGAGGTAGAAAACCACTGTTCCGCTGACATCGCTGATTTTCTTCGCGCCTGGGATTATCTTTTTCACGTACCTGGTATTGCACCTCTGAGCATCATCATCAACCTCAAAGGAATGTGGAAAAGGGCATACGCGATGGTTCCAGGCTTGTCTGTCGGATCAGCGCACACCACTGACAGCTTGTAGCCTTGACCGAACCGTGACTTGAGTTCAGCTGCAGCGCCAACTGCTTGCACACGGCCGTTCGCCATGATTACCTGTGTTGTGATGGCCCTCGATGAGCCCCATCGCAAGTGGTGGAAACTGGGAGTAGTACGCACGATGCGGTTGCACAAAGCCTCAGCCTCTTCCATCGAATGTGTGGTAAGGATGAGTGAAGCTGTCTTCTTTCTTGCGTTGATTGCAGACCAGAGTGAGCGCTTCGACTTGGGATCGAGCCCGCTGCACATTGGATTTCAGCACGGAAAAAAGATCATATCCTTTTTGTATACATTCAATTAAGGAGGAGCCCACGTACGTGCTGGGCTCATCCAATAGAATGATTTTCGGGTCTCCCATTAACGCTGATAAGACAAGGTTAGGTTAGTTCAAGCAATAGATGATGTTGTGAGCAGCTTCAACGTACACATGCCCACGGAGAGCCGCCGCTTCATACCGCCAGAGAATGCGCGCACGAGCTTGTTGCGCACGTTAAAGAGGTTGAGGGACTTGAGCACCTCATGCACCTCGCACTTGAGCTTGGCGCCGTGCATCCCCTTTAGCCGGCCATAGAATTGGAGGTGCTCCTTTGCGGTGAGGTTGCCCCAGACAACGTCATGTTGAGGGCAGATGCCTTGACAAGAAAGCAATTTCATGAGCTTGACGTCCTTGAAGCAGGAAATCTACGTAAGGCAATGCGTACCAGTGAGCAGATGAATGTAGGCCACATCACGAGGTAAGCTGAAACCAAACACGTGGACGTTTCCGCTGGTTGGCGTGATCAGGCCGCAGATGATGGCCATAGTGGTCGTTTTGCCCTGTTATGTGCACCACACCGGTTTGGTTCACGAGAAGATCACCAGGACAAAAGAAGTGGAGGACGCACAGCTCCGTTTGGGCCAAGAAATCCGACGCATTCGTTGGAGTTGATGACAAAGCTTGCTCCTTTGAGTGCCTGCTGGGGCGTCCGCTTCAAGTGTGGCTTTCCCCACAGCCTGGAGTGGCGCGTAAACGTAAATCAATATAGATCGAGGGAGTGCAGAATGGTGGGCATATGTACATGGGCAGGTAGCGCCACAGCGAGAATGGATGCGAATCCCAAAACGGCAAGTTGTACTCCTTGGTGAGTCCCTGCACCTTGAGCTGTGCAAGAGTTGGGGCGTGAGAGACGCTTCTCCCCGAATAAGCCTCATCCCATGGTACCGGAAGATTGGCTTGCGAGTGGGCACGTTGGCTCTCTTGTACAACGTCCGGGGGTTGACTCCCGTCGCTTTCCAGGTCATCATCTCCGTCATGCGATTGCGAGCCCCAACGAGCCACGAGGTGCTTGACGCCAGGCAGGCGCTTGAGGGGCGAAAGGAAGAAGAGCGGGTGCTTGGGAAGGCCATAGTTGCCCGGAAAGACCTGGTCCAGGTAGAGACCCAATACGAGCATCACGAGCCACTGCCCTGCGTGCCAACCATAGACCTGGCAGATGTATGATGGGTCTTGGTTCAAGTCCCCCATTTTGATGCCTGGCCCGTTGAATTCGACCTGCACCCCCCCCCCAAAGATCGTGAACCCACGGGGACAGTCAACCACGGTTCATTCACGCTGGCTTATGTACAAACACACTCGTACCTCTGATCGGAGAAAGGTCACGGCGCGGATAAGTGCGAACGACGGAACGACCGAGATGCCATTGAGAACTAAAGGAGGCAGGTTAAGGTGAGAAGAACAAAAAGCAAACAGGGCAAGTGCGCTTGGTACCGCCAGTGGAGGCAAAGTCGATCAGGCTCTCGATGGTAAAGACACCCACGATGCACACGCCAACGATGTAGATGTAACCAAATGCTGTGTTGTGTGGGCATGATGTGAGGACGAATGCTCGCGCATTGAAACATACAACGGCGTTGACGCACTTGTTGCGCTGCGCTCCCGCTGAAAGAAAACAGACAAAAGAAAGGACATGGCGACAAGCGTGTGCCCCCATATGAAGAACATGATAAAGTACACGCCGGGACTGTTGATGGTGAACCAGCGGAATTCTGTCGCAGCGCGCAGCGCGTTTCAGTTGAGCCAAGTTGCAAGCATGGAGCAAGAATGAGCCAGTTGGTGGGGATGGCAGGGCCGCACGGAAAATCCATCCACAGATGATGAGGAAGAGGGCCACGCAGCAGTACAGGAGATAAAACCAAAAGTAATTGACCAACCAATAGATCGGCATGCGCAGGCCCATCTGCCATGATCACCAGCAGAAATGATGAGGAAGTCGCCAAAGGAAGTTGTCAAACAAGATCTTAAGAAGGAGGTCATACCATTTTCATCATCTCTCTGATTCTGTTCTCTTTCTCATAGGCGATAGCCTGTTTAGGACAGTCAGCAAAGAACTGGCAAAGAAGACCAGAAAGCCATGGACGCACACTGAGAAATAGAGGCAGGAGTTGATGAAGAATGAGGGTGAAAAAAAGATCCCCGACCAGTCCGGCAACATCAACCTCAAAGTCGTCCTCCTTCATTGCCATTTTCTTGATCCCAACTGTGCATTTTGTTTGTGAGTGATCATCCTTTTGGAAGGTGGCCAAAGGCAAGAGTGTACCAAAGTTGAACAAGAGGCGGGGTGAAGGGAGAAAGGTAGAGAACGCTTGTGAGATGAGGCTCATAGCGCCAACAATATCTCGGCCTCTTGTTATGGTGTAGTTGAAGTACACCCCAAACATGAGCGTGGAATTGACCACCGATACATAGTTGAACTCGTAGGCTGTGACGGTAGTGTCCTTTTAGTGGTGGACGTTTCCCAAAACAAAAGTACAATCATACCTGAGGTGTAGCGGGCAGGCTCGCCCGTGGCAGCATAGAAGACGCTGTCTATGTTGTTGGACGTTCCAGCGTCATTGATAGAATAGTTGTACGGGCTTGTGGGGACGAGGTCGAGATCCCTGAGGTATGTCTGTGACGCCATGTACTCCACAAACTAACGCAAGCTTAGTTAGTTCACCATCACGCTGCCAAGTGCCGTGACGGAGGAACCTTTAATGGAAGAAGCGGCTGGTTGATGGCACCCAACAAGCCGCTTTTTCCGGTGCCGTAGGGGTCAAACTGCCCGATGGGCACCTCCCCACGCATGTCCTCATCACTGTAGAGGATTTCTGCTTGCGGAGGGCGGTAGTTTCCATCCTGCGGTCGGCTCAGACTGTGCACGAAGGCTGTAGTCAGTCCAGACCCAAATACTCCATCACAGACACGTACATGAAAAAGGGTGGCTTGGTGTAGGGATGCGGGTAATCGTAGGAAGTCTGGATGTCCGTTTCTGACCGCACCCATATCTGCAACACGAAAAGGATCACCATCTGGGCGGTAGTGTTGGTGAGCAAGCTTGCCTGTTTCAAATATTTGTCCGCCTCTCCAAAGGGAAATGGGCTTAAAACGTACAAGAACGACGGGGGTGAGGCACTGGCAAAGGTTGGTGCCGTAGTTGCGCCTCTGGGCGATGGCACTTTTCGCCAGCAGAGCCCTGCATTGGTTGACGTAGGAGAGCCGCTTGCGAATAACCTGCCGCAGCTCAGCGTTGCTCAGTTTGCTCAACTCCGCAACGTTGTCATCTTCTTGCTCGTCTTTCTTCGCGTTGGAGTCTTGCATGGGTACTGCTGCAAGAAGGAGAGGAGGTTGCACTTCATGCGCCGCAGTAGCGCCTGAGTGGCTAAAGCTCGGAGTTCGCTGGAGGCAACAGAAACTGGCCGAACAGTGCGCCTTTTGTTGCGCACAATTTCTTCGGCCAGTTTGGTCAAAGAAATTGCTAAACCATGGCGAGGGAATGAGCAAAGCATGCTAATCAAAACAGATGACGATTCTGGCAGGAAGGTCACTACAACGCGTTGCTCGTCAACTTGCTCGTCAACTCATACCAGAACATCAGACGCGCGTGGTGTCGGACCGGTGGCGTGGGCCTCGTGAAGGAGGGCCTCCAGCTGCACCAACACCTCGTCCATGGTCGGCCGCTTGGCCGCCACCCCGTGCCAGCACTTCTTCATCAGCCGCCCAAAGGCCTCGCCACCACTGTCGGCCGGAATGAGCGGCCGCTTGCCCTCGAGCACGTCCAACGACACGCCCATGAAGTTGCGCCCGGCAAAGGGCTGCTTGCGCGTCAAGACCTCCCACATGATGATGCCGAACGCGTAGGTGTCGATCCGCTCGTTGTACTTCTCCCCGCGGATCACCTCCGGCGCTGTTTTGTTGTTGCCCCATCACAGCATTAGCCTCTTAATGGAGTTACACGTGCTATTATTGATTCATGGAGAGGCACGTACCGGTCCAGCAGGGCGTGCCGCAGCGGGTCATGGTGATGTTCTCCTCCTTGATCCGCGCGAACCCAAAGTCGGCCACCTTCACGTTCCACGCCTCGTCCACGAGCAGGTTCGACGGCTTCAGGTCCCGATGCACGATCGCCGGCGACAGCGAGTGCAGATACGCGATTCCAAGCGCGGCTGAGCGCAATAGCTCGAGGCGGCGCGTCCAGGGCAGCTTGATGGAGTGGTTGGACAGGAGGTCCTTGAGCGAGCCCTGCTTCACGAACTCGGTCACCACGCACAGGTTGGGCGCCTTGATGCACGCCCCGACGAACAGCACGATGTTCGGGTGGTGCAGCTCCGACAAGAAGGCCACCTCGGCCCGGAACTCGAGCATGCGCCGCTCGTCGAGCTTCTGCTTCACGAACCGCTTCACCGCCACATCGACGCCCTTCCACTGGCCACGATGGACCACGCCAAAGGAGCCCATGCCGACCTGCTTGCCGAGTGCAATCTCGTTGAAGTCGATCACCCAGCGCACCATGTTGGCCGACGTGAGGAAGTTGTCCTCCTTGAACTCCATCAGGCCCTCGCCCACCGTCGTCTCCAGCTCGTATCGGTCCGAGCGGTCGCCTTCATCTGAGTGGCGAGACGAGCCCGTCGGCGAGGACGAACCATTTTGGTTCGCGGTCACGCCACCGAAGAAGCGGGCCTCGAGGCCGCGTGTCTTGACCTCGTAGAGGTTCTCGCCCGAGGGCGAGCCGCTGACGTCAAACCGACCGATCCGGTTGAGAAGGCGCTTGTACGTGTCCGGCTGCGCGACCTTGAGCTTGGAACAGGCCGGGCCGGAGACAAGGATCTGGCCGCCGTGAGTCAGCGCTGTGATGCGCGCCGCCGTGTCCACGGCAGCTCCTGAGTACTCCACGCGCCGCGTGGTGGCGTCGCGCTTGCTGCGCGGGGAGCCAACATGGATGCCCATGCGCACGCGCAGTCCGCGGAACAGCATCCGATCGTCGGTGTCGCCCCACTCCTCGCCGGCGCCCGGGTGCTCGAGCAGGCGCAACGGCCACTCGGCCTTGAGCAGCGCCTGCTGCGCCTCCATGCACCACTCGACCGCGTTGGCCACTTCCTGGAAGGTCATGCAGAACGAGCCCTCTCCACTGTTCTGGTGCTGATGGTGGCCGCGAGCGAGGAGGGCTTCGTAGCCGCGGTGCTTCTTAAGAAGCGAGCGGAGGAGGTCGTTGTGGAGCAGCGTGGCGTCGCGCATGGCCACAGGGTCGTGCTCCCAGAGCGAGGCCGCACGCGCGATGTCCGTGAACACGACCGCTATTTCGCCCTCTGGCGGGGCGCCAGCCACGGCGTTGAGCCCGGGGGCCGGCCCCGCGGAACTGCTGGCGGAGGACGAGGTCGTGGTTCCGGCCGACAGAGAGATGCCTGAGGACGTGGTAGATACGGAGGTGCCTCCCAGACTGGAATGCTCGCCGGCGATGGCAGAGAGGCGCGTCATGATCTCGAGGAATGTGGGCCGGATGGCTGGGTCCACGTGCCAGCAGCTGCGAGCCGGAACAAACTCAGTATCGTAGGTCATCTTTTCAAAAACGAACACACAGGACGAGAAGCGATACCTGGTCATGAGGTCGGAGTACTCGTGCGGGATGATGATGTCGTCAGGCATGCGCGGCCGCAGGTTGTCTCGGATGACCGCCACAGCCACCGCTGCCGTCCTGTCACGCCCAATGGTTGCAGTGAGCCCCTCGCCCCACGAACTTTACCAAGCACCGCAGGAGACGCACCCCATGCCGGCGTAGGGCTGCTCGCGCGTCATCAGCTCCCACATGATGATGCCTGTGTGAACGCGGAACCGCACTCGTGAGGTTTTCCGCAAGGAAAGGGAGTGGAGGAAGAGACAAAGTACCAAAGCTGTAGACGTCGGCCAAGGTGAAATCCAGGTCGGTGGTCTCGTTGAGCACCTCGGGGGCCGTCCAGTGGATGGAGCCCTGAGCCTCGCGCACCGATGCCTTCTGCACCTCCTCGCGGAACTTGGTCAGCCCAAAGTCGGACACCTTCACGTTCCTGTTTTCAATAAAATAATGCGTCCGAGATTGTACGTTAGTTCCCGGTAGCGACATTAACGGTAAATAGGGTAGAGGGGACAGACCACTTGGCGTCGAGGAGGAGGTTGAGGGACTTGAGGTCGCGATGCACGATGCCTGACGAGTGGAGGAAATGCATGCCCTTGGCTGCCTGGTACGCCATCTTCACCTTCAGCTCCATCGGCACCTGTATCATCATCAATCAATCAATCAGTATTGCGTCCGTGTCGTCAACAATTTATGGCGAAACAAGCGCAGGGCGTACCTCAGGGATGAGCTCGTTGTGCAGCAGCTGTTTCCCCAATGGCGCACGCGAGTGTCAGAAAAAGAGACAGCAACCAGCAAACTCACAGTATTCGAGGGAATAGGAGAGGAACCTCGTAAAGAGAGCCGAGAGCCATGAACTCCATGACGATGCACATCTTGGGCGGCTTCGTGCACGCCGCCATGAAGAGCACCACGTTCGGATGCCGCAGCGCCGTCATCATGCGCACTTCGTCGGCAAAGTTGCGCTGCATCTCGCGCGTCACCACGTCCGACGTCATCACCTTGACCGCCACTTCGGTCCCGCGCCACTTGGCCTTGAACACGGAGCCGTAGCCGCCCGTGCCCAGATGGTCCTCCATCTCCAGCTCGTTCGGCGAGATCTCCCAGTTGTCCGTTCCCCGCTGCCGCCTGCGCAGGACCAGGGCCACGATGATGGCCACGGCGAGCAGGAGCGCCACGACAAGCACGACAGGAATGCCCACGCCCAGCCCCACCGCCAGCGCGGTCGAGCTATCGCTGGAAGAGGAACTGATGGCTTCTGTTGTGCCAGCAGCCACTCACGATCGTCAGTCCTGAAGCAGTACAATGAACGAGGTGATGTCATGGGCATCTCCATTCCAGACGTACCATCGCAGTAGGAGCCGCTCCAGCCAGAGGTACACACGCAGGCGCCCGACGAGCAAGAGCCGTGATTGGAGCACAACACGCCGTCGCGCACGCACCCGACGATGGAGCTCACCTGGACGCCTTGGCACGTGACGCTCGTGAGCTGCGTGAGGATGCGCTTGAGCACGCCTGGCGAGCGGCCGGCCGTCGTAATTCCGTTGCGTGTGGCGATGATCGACGCCTCGTTGGCCGTTTGCGTCCAGTACATCCAGTCCACCAGCGCCGCGGCCTTGGCGCAGTTGGCCGTGGTCGTCTTCTCGATCAGCAGTCCGTTGTAGGTGGCCATCGGCCACGAGTTTACGCCACCGCCTGCACACACACCGTGAGAGGGCGAAGGTTTTCAAAGGCCAAGAGAGGGGGAAAGGGGGACAGCGGATAGATACCGAGCAGGAGGATGTAGTCAGACGTGTTGGCAAAGTCATCGAGCGCCGAAAGCACCGTGTTCGTTCCGGCCGCGACAGCACGCCCCGCCGGATTGATGAGCGAGGCTGCGCGGAGCGCCGTGGAAACTGCGATCTGGCCGCTGAGAGTGAGAACGATAGAGTAGGGCGTGGCCGCGGCCATCGGAACCTGGGCCGCGCTTGTGCCAGCGACCTCCTTGACGCGAGCGGGCGCCAGATCTTGCACAGGAAACCTCAAAAGACCGTTAACTCCCACGCGTCTATTGAACTCAGGCACGGCCTTGGCCATCGCGGCCGAGCCAACCAAGGTCATCACCGAATAGATCTGGTGGACGGACGAGTGAGACTGTGCACCCGGAGCGAATGAAATGGAAATAAACAAATAAAAATAAATAAATAAATAAAGAGGAGAGCATTACAGTGGGTATGACGATGATAATAGGCGCATCAGGAATGTGCTGCGCAATGGGCTTGTTTATGGCAAGAATTGCCGGGTCCCGCCAGTTGGTCACGTTGCCCATGTAGATGCCAGCCAGGATGTCCAGCGTGAGGATCAAGGGCGTTGTCTCGGACAGAAGCTCGGGGATCTACATCATGTCGCCCAACACAATGGCTCAGATTCCGGGAGCCAAGAAGGTCATGTTTGAGGGGGAGGGGGGTAGATGGGCGTACGTTGTAAGAGGGAATCACAGCTTGACCCAGAACGGGCACCAGCTGCACGTTGGGCATCTGGGCCCACTGATCTTCCGTAGGCTCATAGCTCAGTGCACCAAAGTCCGCAGTGCCTGTGCCGTTGGTAAAAGACAACAAGTAGTCAGCCTTTCTGAACGAGGAAGTGAAGAGCGAAGGAGAGGCCGTAGTACCAGCGATCATTTGAGTGATAGCGCCGGCCGTGTCAGAGTAGTAAAACTTCTCCACGAAGGCGTTGGACGAGTAGGTCATCGCCCAGTCGTCAACCGCTCTGATGCCACCGCCAAGGCCGATTATGTACGACGTCTGAAGCGCCGTTGCGTTGTTGCAGTTCACCGTGCTGAACAAGTTGATTAGCGCCCGCTTGTACTCGATCCCCAGGGCGCCCCAGCCTAGCGCGTTGATGGCCGTCGAGGCGCGGTCATTGGTCTGCGCCCAGCTGAGAAACCGCATCAGCCCTTCGGCCGGCCCGCAGTCGCTGACCTGCTTGGTCAGCATCGTGGTGAGGAACACGGTGTAGGCCAGCGGCCACGTCGCGTTGCCCTTTCCATTCGCGATATCGCTGCTCAGGTCGCCTGTATTGGGGTGATACGCGTGCATCAGCGGACGCGAGTGAAAAATGGTGGAAGGACAGTGCACGTACCACCTTTGATGGCGGCGCTATAGTCGGCCATGGCGGACTGGATGGCGGCCGTGGTGGGCGACACAACCTGCCCAGCCGCATTTTGCATTCGGCTGCACTGCATCCGGGCTGCCAAGACAGAGGCATAGTCGGCGTAGGTCATGCTGTACTCGAGCGTCTGTCCCGGTGTTGAAATTTAGCATAAACAACCATCTCGCCGGTTCACCAGACACAAATAATAAAATTAACTCATTCATACCGCAACAGTTGCTAAACGCGCGGTTGCGTTTGTTGCTTCCACAGCACTAGCCGGCACAATCGCAGCAAGCGAGGAGCCATTGACCGCTGCAGCAAAGTCTGGCGATATCGCCGAGAGGGCGCGCACAAACACGCCTGTCATTTCGACGTTGTTTGGTGCCGCCGAGTGGACCAGGGTAATGGCGGCCGAAGGAAGGGTAAGGTTGCGGTTGAGGGAGACGATGGCCGCATCGTCCCACGTGGTGATGGCGCCGCGCCAAATGTCCGCAAGCACCTCCATGCTCATCACCTGTGGGAGTTTAATGGCCCATTAGTTTGCCACGGAGTAACCCCAGAAGAAAAATTAGGGGAGGCGGGGGGGGGGGTACAAGTGAGGAAACGTTGACTCCTGGAAGGTTGATGGCCATCACCAGCGCGGCACCCGTGACGGGGAGCTGCAAGGCGTTGGCCGGTAGGCTGCTCGAGTCGATGCGGCCGTTGGTGAGGGCATATTCAATGGCTCCAGTGGCTACGCGAGCCAAAGATGAAGAAGTGTTCTGGGCGGTGTCGTAATTGATGACAAATGCCTCCGAGGCGTAACTGTAGCCCACGCTCCACGTTGAAATCAAGCTGGTGTGTGCGCTGCCAACTCCGTTAACAACGATAGCGCCCTTGGCTGCTCGGACAGGGAAGAGCAAAGGAAGCTCGTTAGTACAGTCAACGGAGTTGCTCCTCAAGCAAAGGCTTCAAAGGAAATGGAACCTGCGTGTAGGCATAGGATAAAGAAGAGGGTGAAGAGGAGCGGTAAGGTGCGCGCCATGGTGCGCAGGCGTTTTGTTGTTCTTTTGTTGTTCAAAACTGGACAAGCGACCTTCTCTGTTGGTGTCCAAGGTCCCCCTGAGTCGGGTTAACCAAAGGGGTGAGCCGCAGCTTATGACCAATGACAACGCCGATACAGTTGTTGTCGTATGTGCTCTCGTTCTTCAACCGCGAGGCCACCATTTTCGCCATTGGTCTGTTGGTCCACCAACGGCATTGAAGTGCACACAAAAGGTAACGCTAATGCAGTTCCACTTCTCTTGCCCCTTGTCGTTGTCCAGCTCGAGCTGGAAAATGTTCGACAGCAAGGACAACTGTGCCTGCTTCTTTCCAGTACTACGATAACGAGCGAACGAGATTCGTGAAAAGAAGAAAAAAATTCAGTCGACACTCATTGCCCGGGAAAAACAAAAAGGAAAAGTGTCTATGCACCCGCCCGTCGCTGGGCAGACGAGAGCAAAGTGACTGTGTGCTTGCAGTCAGCCACAAGCGATGGACAAGGGCAAAGCTAAGGACCCAACCACGAGCGACGACTCAGGCACCGAGAGTGTAGAAGGTCCAAGCCTTGCGGATGAACAAAGTGAGAATGACCGTTCACCGCCTGCCGCAGAAGCTGAACCACAAGACAAAGACAGTTCAACGACCCGATGGCAGCTCTTCAAGAGGTTCCTTCGCGAGCCCCAGCGCTTCTTGCGAAAGCTTCGCCCTGTTCGTTCCCCCTCCCCTATCTGGTTCCTTCCTTCATGCCATAACCGGCTGGCATGTTGGGCCGCTGGACAGTTGGAACTGGAGATCAACGATTGGGCTGCAAACAAGCCCAAGGGTTACCCTAAGAACCGGTTCACCACGTCCAAGGTGCCCCCTCCTCCCGCCCAACTCATAAACTCCACTTTCTCATTATGGCTTTTCGCTAATTCGTGGTGCTGGACTTGCAGTACTCGTGGTGGTCATTCATCCCCAAAACCATCTACGAGCAGTTTCGCAAGTTCTCTAATTGTTACTTCCTCTTCATCATTGTCATCCAGTTCATTCCTGTATAGGGCCTCTAATGCCTCTTGATGCTTCACTGTGTGACCGTCACATGCTGTATGCGTGTCGCTGACTGCACGTGGGTACAACGCGCGACAGGGGATGTCACCCTTGATCCCAGCGGCCAGCATCATTCCGCTTGCGTTCGTGATTCTTATCTCGGCACTGCGCGAGTTTGTCGAGGACATCTTCCGCCACATCGAGGACCGCAAGAACAACCGGTACGAGGCCAGTCAGCGCTCTTCTCCTGCATCAGAACTTGCGACCTGACTTCACGTCTGTGCGCTCCTTCCTTATCCATGGGCAGAATCCTGTATCGAATGCTGCGCGATCCCACTGTGCGTTGAATGCCCGCCAAAACAGCCCTGGTCCCACTGGGCGGGCGACTCACAGTGTGTGTCATGTTCAGCATGGCTGGAGGGAAGCCAAATCACAGGACTTGACTGCGGGCGACATTGTGCAGGTGAACGACGCCCAGCAGATACCGGCCGACATGGTCCTACTCTCCTCGTCAAACCCCAAGGGCTCGTGTTACATCACCACCGCCAACCTTGATGGGTGCGTTGGCCTAGTTGTGTCCACTCCACACCGACCACAAGGTAACGGTGATGCGCGCGTGCAGTGAGACCAACCTGAAGCTACGAAGCGCGCTGGACGTGACGGCCAAGCTTGGCACCGACGAAGACCAGCTCATGCAACTCCGCGGGCGGGTGGAGGCGGAGGCGCCAAATGAGCACATCTACCATTTTGTCGGACGCTTTGCCCTGCCCGCCGCCACTGGGGACCACGATGAAGAAGAGGACGGCGTGCAGCTGGACGACATGGCCAAGCCTGCCGGTAAATCTGCAGAGAGGAAAATTATTCCTCTTGGCACCGACCAGATGCTGCTCAAGGGCTCTCAGCTGCGTAACACTGACTGCGTTTATGGCCTCGTTATCTATGCTGGGCGAGGTACTTCTCCCGTGGGCCCCAAATGGCAGTATGGCACTAACACTGTCTCCTGGTGTTTGTATCGGGCGGTGCAGACACCAAGTTGGCACTCAATCTGCACAAGCCGCCCAGCAAGATATCCACCGTGGACCGAGCCCTCAACATCTGGGTGCTGGTTCTGTTTGCCGTGCTCGCCACACTCGTCTTCCTTCTGGCCATGGGCAGCGTCATCTGGGACGTACGTTTCTCTTGCCCTCGCCCGCCCCATATTATGCGGCACAGCAACTGACAGTCTCGCTACGCTGATGCGCGCGGTGCAGACCGCCGATCGAGGCCCAATGTGGTATGTGGACAACCCGTACGATAAAGGCGTCTACTACATCCGCAACGTGGGGACCTACCTGATCCTCCTTTCCAACTTCGTGCCCATCTCGCTCTGGGTCACCATCGAGCTCATCAAGGTGGGCCAATCCAAGTTCATGGGTACGCGCCGTCTCTAAGAGACCCGCAGTGATGGCTCGACTCATCCTCCATTGTTTGGCTTGACAACAGCCTGGGACAACCTTATGCGGTCTGAGGACGGCTTGCCCATGCGGGTCAAGACCAGCAATCTCAACGAGGATCTTGGACGCATTCAGCACATCTTCACGGTACGGGAGGCGGTTCATCTGGTTTCCCTCTCTTTACTCAAGGGGAACCAAACAGGACAAGACCGGGACGCTGACGGAGAACGTGATGGAGTTTGCCAAGTGCTCGATCGACGGTGTGAAATACGTGGACGAGCGCTGTCTGTCGAGTAGCAAGCGAGGCAAGGCCGACGACTCGTTGCGCGCATCGGAAAAGAGCGAATCGTCTGGTCCTGGCGCTGCCGCGCTCCGCTCGTCAGACATTACCACGGCGGATGACCGCGAGAGGCCACTCGGGGCTATGGGCAAGGCTATTCAGGTGAGGCCGGCGTCATCGCGTAGCACTGCCTCAGGTCGGTCACCAGCTCACTTGAGTGCGATGCAGGGCTTGGCTGGTGAAGAGTTAGAAGAGCACCCAGTCTACAAGTTCCTGCAGGTGCTCACCCTGTGCCATGCCGTCGTTCCCGAACGCGACAAGAAGACCGACCGTGCGTTGTCTCCTTGCTTCTTTCCTCGAACACGCTGCGCATTGATGACGGACCCTATCATCCGCCTGCAGAGATCGTTTACCGGACGCCGTCTCCCGACGAAAAGGCGCTGGTGGAGGCCGCCCAGAAGAACGGCTTCACCCTCCTTCAGCGCACGACCGATCATCTCACCGTTGACGAGTTTGGTGCGGTGCCGCTGCGGCGTGGCTGATCACGGGCAGAAGATGGCTGACCGATTGAGTCTCTTCGCAGGCGAGCCAGTGACGTACGAGGTGTTGGCCACCCTCAATTTTGACGCAACCCGTAAGCGAATGTCGGTCATTGTGCGCAGCCCGCACACCAACAAGATCTACCTCATGTCGAAGGGCGCTGACGACGCTATCTACGCCCGTTTGGCCGACTGCGACGCCAACGCCAGACGACAGGTGCGGCACTGCGCCACTTGCTACGGCTGCCCTTCCATGTCTGATTGCGAGTTCGCCGCCATGCAGGATGCGACGTCGAACCATCTCCAGCGCTTCGCACGCACAGGCTTGCGCACGCTGGTGATTGCCTACCGGGAGCTCGACGAGGAGGAATTCCAAGAGTGGAAGGTCTCCTACGACGAAGCCTACACCGCCATCGACAACCGCGAGAAGATGGTGCGCCTTTGATGCTGCCGTCTTATTCATGACTCCACCTGACCTGCTTTTGGCTGTGCCATTGCAGCTGAACGCATCCTACGAGGCAATCGAGAACGAGCTGGTCCTCCTGGGCTGCACCGCGATCGAGGACAAGCTTCAGGACCAAGTCCCCGAGACGATCGAGTTCCTGCTGGAGGCCGGGATCAAGATCTGGATCCTGACGGGCGATAAGCAGGAGACGGCCATCGAGATCGGTCACTCGACCAACCTCCTCAAGCGGGGCATGCCGCTCATCTTCCTCAATGCTCACTCCCTGGACGAGTGCCGCGACAAACTACAGCGCGAGCTGGCCGCCCACGGCCTCAAGACTCCCGAGCAGATCGAACTCGATAACCAGCGCCGCGCAGAGGGCCGCAGACCGCGCTTGGCGTGGTTGCCACGTTGGGTCCATCGGCTGTTTGGCCGGTGCGTCTTCACCACACACGATCGGCTCAAGTCAAGCTGGTCTGACTGACGTACCCTTTCGTCTGCTGGCTGGTTCCAGACGCACGCCAGAGCCGCAGGAGCCTGTGTCGCTGGTGATCGACGGAGAGACGCTGAGTCACGCGCTCAGCAAAGATCTCATCGAAGACTTTATTCTACTCACCAAGTTCTGCCACTCGGTCGTGTGCTGCCGCACGAGTCCCCTCCAGAAGTCGCTCGTGGTGCGATCGGTCAAGCGGGGCGAGGGCCGGATCTGCCTGGCCATCGGCGACGGCGCCAACGATGTGTCGATGATCCAGAAGGCCCATGTGGGCGTGGGCATCTTTGGCAAGGAGGGCAACCAGGCAGCCCGCGCTGCCGACTACGCCATCCACCAGTTCAAGTGCGTGCGCACGCGCTCATCACCTAGTCCTCGTCCGCTCCTCACACCTTGGGTCCGTCTCACTCGGGGGTGGGACCAAACGCAGGCACCTGAAGCGGCTGCTGTGCGTGCATGGGCGCAAGAACTACATCGAAGCCACGGGCCTCGTCCAGTTCTTTTTCTACAAGAACATCTCCTACAACCTGCCCTTTGTTTGGTTTTCCTTCTTCAACGGCTTCTCGGCGCAGACGATGTACGACTCGTGGGTGATCAGCTGCTTCAACCTGTTCTTCACGTCGCTCCCGCCGCTTTGCTACGGCGTGTTCGAGAGGGACTTGCGCGACGAGACCATCAACAAGTACCCGCAGCTCTACCGCCGCCTGCAGCGGGGCGAGCTCTTCACGCCCTTCACCTTCCTCTCGTGGCTGGCCGACGCCGTGTGGGAGTCGCTCGGTACTTGCTCTTGTCTTTCTCGTGCTCCTGGCGAAAACTTTATGGTCGCGTGTTGCTCACTTGCCCGCTCAACACACATGCAACTACAGTGGTGTTCTTTGCGGTCTTCTTTGCGTTCCAAAACGACGTACTCCTGAGCGACGGCGAGACACTCGACCTGTGGGCGTTTGGTATTTTTGTTGGCACCTTTATCACCATGTCCATCAACTTCCGGTTCTTCCTTTACACCAAGTGCGTCCTCCTTCCCTCTTGCCTGAGGTATGGATAGAGAGGGTGATGCGCTGACCTCGAGTCCGCACTTTAGTGAGTGGACTTGGCTCACACACGTCTGCAACTGGCTGACGGTCGGGTTCTACTGGTTATTCATGGCTGTCTTCGCCACCCTCAACATCACGCCCTACTTTGTGAACCTCTACAGCGTCTTCTGTACGCGCCACTCAGGGCTTTTTTTATTTATTATTATTATTTTGCAAGCAGACGAGGGAGAAGCAAACGATCAGCGATCCTTCACACGTCGATGACACACTTTACTTGTTGGTGCAGTCATGTGCGGCCGGACGGCGTCATTCTGGTTCCTCTTCGTGGGCACCAACGTTGTGACTCTGCTGCCCGGCGTGGTCGCCAAATAGTGCGTGTCCCTTCCCACGGGCGCGAGTGACGGATTTGCTGACTCGAGGGGCGGTTCACATTGTGCAGCCTGAAGCACACCTACTTCCCGGACGACTGGATGATTCTGCGCGAGGCCGAGCAGCTCAATCGGGGCGCTGGCGAGGAGGTAAAAACGAGCAAGTGGCGCGAGTTCTGGTACACCATTTCACGAACACGGCCCTATGAACCGGAGGAAGAGGATGAAGCTGGGCGCTGACCTCGGATGGGGTGGATGGCCCAGAACAAAAAAAAAACAATTTACAAAAATATATATTCTCTCTTTTCTAAATCGCCACCTTCCAAATCAGGCCGACCACTCAGTGCCGACCAGGTTTCAGGATCTGGAAGGAGCACATCAAGGACTCATCTACGCTCATCATGGCGCCGGCGTTGTCGAATTCGCCGCAGTAGTTGGGGGCGGAGAAGATGGTGACGAGCTGCCTATTCGCGAAAAATTCGTAGCCGTCCTCGACGACTTGGTGGGCGCGGCAGATGAGATCGAGATCGTGTCGCTTCAAGAAGGCCTTCACGATGTCGGCTCCAAATGTGAACGAGACACCACGATCGTTTTCCCCCCAGCCTTGGGTCTGCTTGTCGGGATCGGACCAAAGGAGGTCGCACAGCAAACCTTGGTCTGGCACGTCCGTGGGCCGGATCAAATTACGAATCTGGACCATGGCCTTCAAATCGGGCGAGAGGCCGCCGTGCATGCAGAATATCTTTTCGTCTATGATGGCGACGACGGGGAGGCAGTTGAAGCACTCCGTGAAGGTCTTCCACAACTTGACGTTGTATCGCCGTTTGCATTCATCGTAGAAGCCGTAGATCCGGTTAATGGAGGCAGCTTCGTGATTGCCGCGAAGGAGGAAGAAGTTCTCGGGATATTTGACTTTGTAGGCCAGCAGTAGACAGATGGTCTCGAGGCTCTGTTTGCCCCGATCGACGTAGTCGCCCAAGAAGAGGTAGTTCGCGTCAGGCGGGAAGCCGCCGCATTCAAACAGGCGCAGCAAGTCAGAGTACTGGCCGTGAATGTCACCGCATATCTTAATGGGGGCCTCGAGGTCCAAGACGACAGGCTGGGAGATGAAGATTTCTCGCGCCCTCATGCAGAGACCGCGAATCTCCTGAGCGCTCAGCTGCGCCTGCTTGGTCGGTCCTCGGGCCTCCAAGAGTCGCTCGATGATGCTATCTACCTCCCTCTCTTCCATCTCTTTGTTGTTCTTCTCCCTCTACGCAGACCGAAGACGTGTAAATGGATAGACCCACGCCAAAGGATTTTTTTTTCACCACCGAGAGCCGCCTACCGAGATGAAAACACACAAAGCTGCGCAGACCCGAGAGAAGGGTGACCACGCACCACCTTTTCTTTCTTTCCCGTTCGTAAATTAATTTAATTACACACGTTTTTTTTCCTCTGTCTGGCGCCGTAGGGGCCAACGGTGACCCACCTCACGCCCTGGAAACTGAGTGCTCGACACACCGAGACTTGCCAAGTTCCTCAACGATCTAGATTCAAAGGAGGGGTGTGTTTAGTTGCCGAAAGGACGACTCTTTGGGTGCTGGGCGGCCCCAAATCCTTAACAATCGACCAAAATCTCTGGTTGATCACGCCGCAAATGTTGGGCTCCAGCAAGAGTGCTGCCGCTGGGGAGGCCCTCAAGTCGGCCGCGATAGTCGGAGCCGGCGTTAGGAAAGACAGCAAGGAGAAGGATGAGAGCAGCAAGAAAGAGAAGAAGAAGCGCGAGAAGGAGCTCGAGCGACAGAAGAAGGAAATCGAGAAGGAGAAGCGCGAGCTCGAGAAGCGCGAGAGGGAACTCGAGAAGAAAAACAAAAAGAAGAAGAAGGGAGAAGAAAAGGTCGAGCAGAACATCAAACGTTCCACCTCTGCCGCCTCTGGGTCACCGTCGCCCATCCCCTCTCCGCCACCATCTGCTACCTTTTCCGCTACTCTCTCCTCTTCTCCCACATCGTCTTCATCATCTTCGCCTCTCCACGCGAGCTCCCCCGCTGTTGGGCCCTACGTGCAGAGCGAGCGGCGACGTAGCGGCAGCTGGATCCGGCCGCGCAGCCTCAAGCTCAAGAAACCCACCAGCGTAAGCAAAAAGGGTGACTCGGCCGACTTTGGAGAGCTCGATACTCTCCAGCATGGTGGTGGTGGTGGCGGGCCCAGCTCGCCGAGCTCTGGCCTGCTGACGCCCACCAGCCGCGGCCTCGTCGTCCGCGGGCCGCCGTCGCTCGGCCACGACCGCATGGAGGGCGCCGACGGTGCGACCTTGAAGGGCGCAAAGGGCGGCGGCTCGCAAATCATAGCGAACGAAGGCGGGGCCGACGGGCGACGGTCGATAGGCGACGTGTCGCTGCTCGACACGCTCAAGCGGCTCAAGTCGAACGACCGCGAGCTGACCGAATTCAAAACGCCGCCTACAATCATGCAAGAGCTGCAGGCGTCCACACTCGACCTTATCAAGATCATCTCCGACTGCCTCGTCTTCAACACGCACCTCAAGGTGACACTTGGCTTTTTGCTCTTCGCTTTCGTTCTTTGTGGAGCTTCGTTCTTTTTGGACATTTTCTTTTCTAATGCGACGTTTCTTTGAGCAGAAACTGGACCTGTCCGGCTTTGAGATGAAGGAGATCGAGGTGAAGCTACTCGCTGAGGCCTTGCGCGTCAACTCAACGCTGGAGTATCTCAACCTCACCTGGTGCAACCTGGGTGATGCCGGTGCCACTGCGTTTGCTGGTACGTTTCATCCCGCTCCCGGCTTGTGCAGATCACTGACGTCGCCATCATGGCTCTACAGCCGGCCTGGGCATTAACGAGGGTCTCAAAACGGTGGACATGCGCCACAACCGGATCACCGCCAAGGGACTGCACGCCATCGCGCTGTTCCTCAAGACCAACATCACACTCCTCGACCTCCAGCTCTCTGAGTCCGAGCAGCTCCTCATCGCCGGCGACGACCTCATCTTTGACGACTCGGACAGCTCATCGGCCATCGACCAGGAGAAGCGCGACAAGCAGATGATCGAGTCCTTCTTGGCCTCCAATCGAGCCCTGTCAAAGGCACGCCCCACCAAACCATTGCGTGTTGTCAGCGGCAGGGCTTG
This sequence comes from Acanthamoeba lenticulata, assembly GCA_002179805.1. Lineage (NCBI taxonomy): Eukaryota > Discosea > Longamoebia > Acanthamoebidae > Acanthamoeba > Acanthamoeba lenticulata. The sequence continues at coordinate 56,162 of NAVB01000563.1, forward strand.
CGCTGATGAACCATGCATGGGACGTGGTCATCGTGTTGTGGCTCCGCGCGCGCAGTGCTTCTCGGGGGAGAGCAGGAAGGTGGACCTGAGCGGCCGCGGGATGGAGAAAGTGCCGTCGCTGATCCTTGTGATTCCGACCATTGTCTCGCTTGACCTCTCGCACAACCGCTTGAAGTACCTCCCGCGCGGAATCAAGCAGCTCACGCGCCTCGAACACCTCAACCTCGCTCACAACCAGCTGACCGAGGTCCCTTTCTCTCTCCTGCTCTTCCCCCCCCCCCATTGCTGACTGCAGCCGATGGCTCACGTGCCTGCGTGCAGCTCCCGGTCGAGATCGGGACTCTTCACACGCTCAAGCACCTCGAGCTGCAGCACAACGCGCTCGCCGAGGTGCCCCTCACGTTCAACCTACTGGACAACCTCGAGGTATTGGACATCAGCAACAACGCACTCACGATGCTGCCCGTGAGCCTCGGCACCCTGCCCGTCCTCAAGGAGCTCCAGGCGCACAACAACCCTCTCCCCTACCCCAAGGTGCGTTGCCGGCAACTGATCGCTGCAGGCGCTGCCGGCGACTGATCACGGTGTCGCGCAAACTGCAGAAAGTGCTGGCGGCGAGCTCTGGCGTGCTGTCCCACCTGCGCGAGAAGAACAACGGCAGCGCGCTGTGTCACCGGATCAAGCTCATGTGCGTGGGCCAGGCCAACGTGGGCAAGACCTCCCTGGTGGAAAAGCTGCTCAGCAAGTCAGTCACCAAGCCCTCCGAGTCCGAGTCGGGCCTGGCCCGCGCTGGGCGCCTGGGCGGCGCCGCGCTTGTAAGCGACGACTACGCCGACGGCGGTGCCGCCGAGCCCAGCAACAAGGCCGTCGCCGCCATCAAGCGGACCGACAGCGAGCGTAACCGGCGGTGGAGCTACTCGGAGGTGGAGCACGGCAAGCTGGCCCTCGTGAGCAGCGGCGGCGCAGCGGGCGAAGATTGGGATGGCGACCGCGCCTCCGGCAGTCCAGCCAAGGGCCGACGACGGCCACCCGGGAAGAAAGTCGACGTGGCCACGGACGGCGTCCGCATCCGCGACTGGACGGCCAAGTCGCAGGCCGGGCGCAAGGACGCCGGCGGCAAGACAACGTCCAGCGACAGCAAAAAGGACAGCCGTGACCAGCCCGGGGCGGCGAAGGAGAACATCATCACCTTCTCCACGTGGGACTTTGCCGGACAGGAGATCTACTACTACACGCACCTGTTCTTCCTGTCGCGGCGGGGCATCTATCTCCTCATCTTCAACCTCCTCAAGCCCGAGGAGGAGTCCTCCCGGATCGAGTACTGGCTCCAGTCCATCCACACTCGCGCCCGTGGTGCGCCCGTCATCCTCGTGGGCACCCACCTGGACGCCAAGAAGTGCACCAAGAAGTATCTGGACCACCTTTACGCCAACCTGCTCCAGAAGTTCAGCGGCCAGTTCAAGAACATCCGCTTCTTCTTTGCTCTCAGCTGCGCTACCGGTACTCGTCGCCAGTTCACCAATGCCGCCCAGCCAGCACTGATCTGTGACCTTGTTTGGGGGGGGGCTTGGACGTGTAGGCAAGGGCGTCGAGGACCTGCGCAAGAAGCTCGTCGAGGTGGCGCAGAGCATGATCGAGAAGGAGGGCCTCATCCCGCAGGCCTACCTCACGCTCGAGGAAAAGGTCGAGAACTGTCTTCCCTCTCTCCCTTCGTTGTAGCGGCTGCTGACGTCTCTGCGCTCCGTTCTTGGACACCCTGCAGATCCGCGCGATTTCGATGCTGGAGCCACAGCCCGTGGTGACGTGGGAGATGTACGAACGGCTCGCCCTGAGCAGCGGCGTGCCGGCCGCCATGGTCCCCAAGGCCGCCAAATACCTGCACCAGCTGGGCTCGCTTGTCCACTTTAACGAGCGCGAATCCGGGCTCGACGACCTCGTCATCCTCGACAGGTGCGCGCCGCCCTTCTTCGTCTTCGTTCTTCTTCGTTCTTTGTTGGCTGACCTTCTGCATATGTCAAACAGCCAATGGTTGACCAACGTGTTCAGCGACGTCATCACTCTCAAGCACAACTTCGTCAAGTCGGGAGTGCTTCAGCGTAAGGACCTGCCCCAGATCTGGAAGGCGCCGGCCTATCCGGACACCGTGCACGACTCGCTGGTTGCCCTCCTCGAACAGTTCGAAGTCGCTTACGCTCTGCCCCCAACCGGTACGCAGTCCGCTGATTTCATTTTCATTTTCATTTGTTTATTTTTTTACTAATTTTTTGGATTTGCTGATTTGTTGAATCTCAATGGGCATGGCAGAGACCAACGGGCAAGGGGCCATCCTTGTGCCGTGTCTGCTGCCGGACGACCGCCCGGCGGATCTGCACAACCCCGACATGTGGCCCGAGGAGGAGAACGACCTCGTACAGCTGTCGCGCTTCTACTCCTTCGACTTCATGCCCTTTGGGTTCTTCAACCGCTTCATGGTCCGCCTCCTCCGTTCCGGCTGGCTCCTCATCCGGTACATTCTCCCATAAATTCAGAAAACATTAACCAAATAATTCAGAACCTTGAGTAAGCAGAAAACAATAATTCTCAATAACGAAAAGAAAAGAAAAGAAAAACCATTATGCGAGCTAGAGGTCTGACGCGTTGACGGGGGAGCAGATGCTGGAAAAATGGGATGTTCTTCAACAAGGGGGACGACAAGCTGCTGCTGGAGCTCGACCGGGAGGTGGCCTTCCGCCTCAAGCTGGGCATGCGCGGCACGGCGCCCTCGCGGCAGATGCTGGTGCTCACCGCCATGATCGACACCCTCATCGCCGACTGGCTGCGGGTCGACGTCAAGGTCACCATCCCGTGCACGCACTGCATCAACGGTCCGCCCGCCGAGCCCCCTTCCTCCCTGTAAATGTGTTACCTCTCGAGAGGCTGACTCGCACCAATCGTGCAGAAAAGGCGCAGCCGTTCCTCTTCACGCAGGCCCAGCTGGAGCAGGCCATCACCAAGGGCAAGACGGTCCGCCTCTCACGTCCTTCTGCTCGCTTCACGCTGGAATTTTATGATCTCATTCTTGGGGGGACTCGGATTGGGCTTGATGAACGCGCGCAGCTGGTCAACTGTCGCGGAGTGGACGTGGTGAGCATCTTTGCGCTGGCGCCCGACCTCGTGATGCTCGACCTCAACCGGGTCATCATCAAGCACGAGGACATGCGCCAGCTTGACCAGCTGGCCATCACCAGCCGCACCAAGATGTACGTCCTGCCCCTGTGTTTCCCCGCATTTGGCGGCTTGCTGACGGCCCCCGATCAATCTGATTGGCCACAGAACCAAGGCGCAGTTGGGCGACGAGACGCTCGTCGTGAAACAGTTCCGCGAGGAGTCCCTCTCGGCCAGCAGCCTGTCGGCCACGGTCGTCTCCAACGAGTTCCGCGCCCAAGTCTGGGAGATCGGGTGCGTGTGGCGTCTCAGACAAACGGCTTGAAGCGTGTCATCGTCTCACTCGAGCAACCTGTGCTGCTGACGACGTGGACAGGGGCCTCGAGCATCCCAACATCGTGCCGATGCGGGGGCTGTGCGTGGAGCCATTCTGCCTCGTGATGGAGCACGTGGAAGGCCCCTCCCTCGAAACCTTTGTGGCCAACCCGCAGGCTCATCGCTTCGCCGAACTCGACTGGAAGTTCCGCATCAAGGTCTCTCCCTCTTCCCCTTTTGTCAAGCAGGGAGAGAGGTCGCTCACGCACTCTGACTTCCTCTGGCAGGTGGCAGCGGATGTCGCGCGGGCGATGATGTACCTCCACAACCTCACGCCCCGCATCCTCCACGGCCGCCTCACCTCTTCCAACGTGTTGGTGCGTTTTATCTTCATATTCACCGGACTTTGCCTTTGACTGTGAACTCAACCCAATCCTTGCCGGGATGTGGTGATGTTGTTGGGGGGGGGGCAGCTTACGGTGGAGAACAACGCTGGCCAGGAGCCCGACGTGGTGGCCAAGATCACCGACTTTGGGTTCTTCTGGGCTCCCATCTACGTGGAGAACCGCGGTGCGCCCCACCGCCCGGCCTCCTGCCTTCTGCCAACTCACTTGCTCACCCACTCGGCCTCCCCTTTCCAGAGGACGCCTCGTACTGGCTGGCGCCCGAGGTGCTGAGCAAGCAGAAGCACACGCCCCAGTCCGACGTCTACTCGTACGGCACGCTGCTCTACGAGTTGGTGGCTGGCGAGACCCTCTTCGCCTCGCAGATCCCAAGTTCGGGCTGGTCCGGCGTCGAGAAGCGCATCGTCGCTGGAGAGCGACCTGATATCCCTTCAGGTAATGTCCCCCCCCCCGCTTTCGTTCTTCCACCGCTTTCGCTTTTCGTGTGTTTATGAAAACCTCACCTCGTTTATTTGGTGGATCTGATCAGATTGCTACGTGGAGTACAAGGACCTCGTCACCGACTGCTGGCATACCGACCCGACCCTCCGACCATCGTTCGAAACGATCCTGAAGCGCATCTCGCGCATCGCCATCAAGTATGACCTGCCGCTCCCCGGGCCATCGGGCAAAATCGTCCTTCCCTCCTACTCTGTCCGCAAGTTCAGCGTCGCGTATGACTCCCTCCTCCCCCCTTTTTCGTTTTCGTTCTTTCTTACCTGGCTTCAATATCTCTTGCAGGTATGAGAACGAAGAGGAGGACCTGAGGCGGAACCGCCGTCGAGTGAGTGCTGTGTCCCCGCTCACGGAGAGCGAGCCCGAAACGGAGCCCGACGGGGAGGGGGAGGCGCCTGGTGAGGAGAAGCCCCCGCTTGCCAGCTCCAGCGGCTCTCCGCCGGTTGCCGCCGCTCCGGCAAAGGAGGAGAACAGCATCAAGCGACGGCTGCAGAGCACATTAGCCACGCTCCAGCGCGAGCTCGAATCCGACGAGCAGGAGGCCATCGCCACGGGGTCGACACCCAGCCCTGCGAGCGAGCCTCCCGTCCAGGCTGCCCCGAGTCCTGCCGCCGTTCCCGCACCCGCCTCAGCTCCCCCGTCCTTGGGTACCACGGCTCCCTCCCGGGGAGGCGCAGTGGCCGCCGCGGCGGCGGCCATCGACGCCAAGAAAACAACAGCCGAGGTGAAGACCCCGCCAGTGAGGCGCCGCGAGGCTGGCGCCGCCGCGGCATCGCCCGTGTCCGCGCTGGCGTCGTCCAGCAGCGGCAGCCGACAGGGCGGCGCGCTTCGGTCGAGTGGGAGCGGCACGAAGAAGGATCTCGCCGACTCTTACCTCCACGACGAATCCAAGGGCAGCTACAACTCGGCCATCCAGCGCCAAGCCGAGCGGATGCGCGAACAGGTCGAGATCCTCCAAGCGTACGTCTGCTGTCCCCTCCTTAGCATTGGAGCGAAAATGCTGACTGTTCTTTCCCGAGAGCAGTCAGCTTAAGGAGGCGCTCAAGGCGCAGTCCAAGGCCGAGCGAAGCCTCGCGTTCCAAATCCTCGAGAACGACCGCCAGCACACGCAGTTGGAGAAGCTCAAAAGGTGCGCGAGTGGCGATACCCGCAGGTGGCAGGTGATCGGGCGCTGATAACCAGTGCTCACGCTGTCGTCATTCACAGGAAGGTGGAGGCGCTCAAGGCCGAGAACGACCGGCTGTCGAAGGGGGCGCAGGGCGCCGGCCCGCGCACGCTGAACAAGACCGTGCGTACGGGTTCGGCCAAGCAGTCGCCTACGCTGCAACGGGACGGCGAGCGGGAGCCAGCGATGGCGAGCGCAGCGTCCGCCGTGGTCTCGAACGAGGAAGCGGGCAGCGCTCCCGCTTCCCGAATGGAGGACGACGGCGACCATGCCGCGTCCCCACAGGGCCTGGGCAGCAACGGCACGATGGTGGATGACCACGACAAGAAGCGGCAGCTCACGGCCATTTCCACGTCGACCCGCGTTCAGCGCAGCCTCTTCACGCCTTACACGTCGCCAGAGGCCTCGGGTGAGGAAGCCGACGTCCGCGAGATTCAGGAGCGGTGCGTGTCCCACTCGCGCGCGCATGTGCATGACTCTCCGCGCGCACAGCTGAGCTTGAGCGCTGACGCTGAAGTACTCAACCGCTCGGTGGTCGCTTTGCACTCACAGGCTGCGGCGGCGGAGCCTGAGCAAGCGCATCCTGGACCGCCTGGCCTACTGGGAGAACATGCAGCAGCGCCACAGCGTGGGCCCGATCCCCGCCGGCAACAAGACCTCGAGCCTCGCCTCCCGGGGTACGTCAGGCCCTGCGTTCTCCCCTCCTACCGTGTTACCTCCCTTCCCGAGTCCTGAGGCTCACGCGGGATATCACCGTCGGCGTCGGCGTCGGGAACCGGCGGCGCAGGTTCGTCCTACCTTCGGCCCAACACGCGGTCGCCGAAGCTCGGGGAGCGAGAGCCGCACCGCCGAGCGTCGGAAGGCGACGAGAATGACAACGACAGTGAGAAGGACAAGGGCAAGGGGAAGGAGAAGGCGCCCGAGGACGACAGTGGCAGCGGAACAGGCGCCGCTACGGCGACCAACCCGACCGAAGAGCTCAGGGGATCGCGCCGCCGGGTCGAGCTCCGAGTCGAGCCGGACGATCTCGAGAAAAACGCCAAGAACAAGGCCGACGCGTCGCCGTCCAAGAGTTCGGCGGCTGCCGAGGATGCCGGCCAGAGCTCGGAAGAGGCCGAGTCAGGCTCGCGCACCGTCGACGAGGCAACCTCGGCCAAGCGCAAGTTCCTCAAGCGGTCTTCGTCGTCCAATAACTCGATGACTCGCAAGCGGCTGAGCACGAGCGGGAAGTCGTTGCGAGATGTAAACGCGCGGTTATCTCTGGCCTCAGGCACTTCAGGCCTGTCGGCCTCCGGGCCGGTGGCGATGGCCACCGACGAGCTCACCTCTTCGGCAACCGTCGCTGGCATCAACCAGATCTTCTACGGCAAAGCGGAGCTCGTCAAGCTCCTCTTGGAGCTCGATGAATTTGACTGAGAGTGCCTCAAGAGTAGCACGAAATGTAAGAGAAGTGTTGTGATTAATCTTGTTCGCGAAGTGGAGACGAAGAGTGTCCCTCAGCAGCAGTGCACAGAAACGAAAGAATACTTCCTTCGCCTTTTCCTGGCTCCGGACAATATAAAAGTACACAGCGTAGGCGGGCAATACAATACAACTCGGTACAGAAGAGTAAGATGCAAGCCACAACGCACTTGATCGTCTCCGCACCCGCCCAGGTGCGCGTGGATATGCGGCGGTCTTTTTTCGGACCGCCGAGCTTCGACGAGTCGATTCCGTTCCTTTTGCGTGACCGCGTACCGGACCACCAGTACTGCGCGACCATCCATGGCCTCAACGACACCCTTCGGTCTCCCTGCGTTTGGCGGACGCTCATGTGGTTGAGCGTTCTCGCTTGCTGGGGTGTTCTGGGAGTTCTCATTTGGGTTATCTTCCAAGACACCTTCTACATAGAGTGGATCTGGATTTGCCAAGCCGGCATTGTTCTCTCCGCCATCATGACTGCCGTCTTCTCCATCGCCTACGTTCTCGACGTATGCTTTCTTCTCTTCTTCACTTGTTTTTACTTACTCTCTTTTTCGATGACTCATACGCTTTGTTTCACAGTTGAAGAAGAGGGTTGAGTGCTACCTCGCCAGCGTGAACCAGCACTACAACCCACAGGGCCTCCACTTCCGTCTGGAGAGGGGCTATCGCCGCTGGCAGCTCGTTATTGACATCGTGTCGCACGCGACTGGCGTCGTCCACGCCCAAGCGACGAGCATGGACCAAAAGGCCCCGTTGCTGATGCAGCCTGCCCTCTACCAGCCGAACCCTGCCGACCTCCAGGGCTACTCGCAACCACCGCAGGCCTACGGCAGCTACAGCCAGGTGGCCTACCAGTACCAGCAGCCCCCATCCGTCAACAACGTCTGAGCGGATGAATCCGCCTCGTGCCGCTCACACAACTGTACAGTCCTAATTTTTGGCCATTTGCAAAATGCACATTAAAAAAGAACAAAAGACCAGGTTGTTGAGCGTAAAACTGCCCCGTGAGGTGGTGCGAGACTCGGAGTTGCGCGAGGGGGTGTTGTGCCTAAGAAATCTGAACGATGGTCTCTGGCGCCAACGCGGGAGAGCCACCGCGATTCTCTTCGGCAAGCGGGCGGTTCCGCGCCAACGACACCCGTTGACACTGCAACCAGCCAGACTTTTCAAATGTCGGGCGAGCAAGCTAGGTCCCCCTTACATCCCCTCGCACTTGTATACAGCTTTACTCACTGCCCCAAGTACCTCGTAACCATCACACTCCCTGTAAACAATGCTGCACCGCAGTGCTCAGCTGCTTTTGGTCGCTTTCACGGTCCTTCTTCTCTGGTCCGTCGTGCCCAGCGAGGCCAAGGCCCGGCTCAACTTTTTCCACGCCGTTGCCGGAGGGCCGACAGTGGACATTCAGCTGCAGTCCAAGATCAACACCACGGCGCACGCCATCTTCAACGACCTCGAGTATGAAGAGTACACTGACTATTACCACGCCGAGGCCGGTATTTACGACATTCGTGTGGTGTCGCACGAGGACTCCTCCAAGGTACCTTAGCCCCTGTGTGCTGGACTCGCAAGCGGCTGGCTTGGCAGTGGCTCACCTGTCTTTGGGGACAAAGGTCGTCATGGTGCTTGAGAACAAGCTTCTTATCAGCGGCGTAGACTACACGATGGTCCTCTCCGGGCTGCTGTCCGACCAGGAGAAGTTCCCGTTGCGCGTGATCACATTCATTGACGACAACACCGAGCCCGATGATGGGCAAGCCAAGTTCAGGTGCGGCGAAACTCAGCCTTCTCATGCCTTCATCAACTCACCACTTCTGCTCTTCCTCCCCGTGCCCAGGTTCATCCACGCTGCGGCTGGTTTCAACCAGCTCGATGTGGTGCTTGGCGGACGCAAGATCTTCACCAAGGTCAGGTTTGGGGAACACGGCGAGCTTGTTGGAACTGGTACGTTGGAGCATTCCTGTCAATGAGCACCTTCTTGCCCACATGTACCTTTCTATGTCAACAGGCTATGCCGATGTGGACTCTGATAAGTACACACTGCTCGTAACGGAGCGCGGCCTCACGTTTGATGACACCACTCTCAGCCTAGACGACGGCGATGTGCTCACTGTACGTCTTCTCAATTTCTTGCCTTTGCGCTTTGCAACTTCTAACTGGGCACGGGATCAGGTGTATGCTGTCGGCGTCCGAGGAAGCGATAAGTACGAGCCAACGCTGGTGTCGCAGATTACTCAAGAGAATGATGACTCAGCCAGCTCCACGCTGTATTCCTGGATGACTCTTTTGCTGTAACTGGAAGCACTTGTGCTCTGGCATTTGTAAATAGTGAATGGGGTAAACATGCCTTTTCCAAACATCAGGTTGCTGGTCAGCTATACACAAGCGGTTCGGTGGTGTAGTGGTATCACGTCTGCCTCACACGCAGTAGGTCCTGGGTTCGAACCCCAGTCGAACCAATTTTTGTTGTCCTTAAATTTTATTTCGGACCTCCCTATTCAGTTGTCGGGCTGACCTTCCACGCACTCGCCAACAAAGACGACCAGGTTGTCCAGAGGCAGAGGATTCTCTTCGCGCGTGGCCAGGTCGTCGAAGAACTTGTGTATCGTCTGCTCCTTGTATCGTAGACTGAAAAAACCAATCGAGTCAGTGTTGTGCGCACTACAAAAGCAGGACGGCAGACAATAGGGCAAGTGAAGAACCTGAAGTGGATGAGCACAAACGTGTTTGTCGGATGTGCCAGCACGATGTCCTGCAGCTGGTTCCAGTGGATGTGCCCGTCTCGCTCGGCCCGCTCTATGAAGGTGGCATCGTCCTGCGCACGGTCCTAAGTGAGTATGAAAAGGCGGGAGTCCAAGCTCTGGCGCACATGTACCTCTTCCGGGTCTGGGATGAAGGTGCATTCGGTGATGATGACTGGGTAGTCAAAGATCTCTGGGTGCGCCTCGAAGACGCGAATCGAGGTGTCACCCAGGTAGACAAACAGCGGAGCGTAGGTCTCCGCTTCGATCACTTCCCCGGCTTTTCGCAGCCGCGCGAGCTCGCGGCCGGGCATGCCTCGGTACTCGGGCTTGAGATGCTTCTTCCGCTCGGCAAAGGCGTAGCCCACGCAGGCCACCTGCAGCTCGCAAAGAGGGTCCGTGAGCCGTGCGCACAGGAACGAGAGAAGGAGGAGACAGTACCGAGTGAAAGCACCGGAGGACGGAGACTTGAAAGAGGCCGTCCTTGATCAGGTAGCGGTCGCCAGGTTTGACCGGCTGCAGCTTGCCGCCCATGAAGCCAAAGCCCTCTGGAATCGGGCCGCCCCAGTTGAGCTGTGCCGAGGCTTTGATGTACTCTTCTGTCACGCTCGCCACCTCCTGTACCGCACCGCACCGGCCGGTTTAACCCCATAAGAGCAATAGCTCTGGGCGTGTGTGCCTCAGGGAACTAACCTCAGGACAGAAGAGGGTCATGCCCTCACGCTTGCTCATGTAGCCCACGTCCGCTGAGTGGTCCGAGTGCGTGTGCGTCAGGAACACGTACTTGGGTTGCCTGCGCACACGTTGCGTTGTTCACTCGTCAGCTGCCCAGACACCTCGAAGAGGGAGAAGGGGGGGGAAGATACCTGCCCCGGCACATGCCGGCATCTAGGCCCACCTGAAGCTCGGGAATGTGGAAGAAGGTCTTGTCAGCCGAGCGGGAGTAGCCGGTGAGAGTAAGGGGAGGTCGCGTCGGCAGCTTCCACGTCTTCCATATCCGCTCCGGATTATTAGGCTTCAACGTTGCTTTTCGAACTGGTGGTGTGGGAGCACGAGCCGTTGTGTGCTCTGTTGTTGTGCTGCTCTCCATTTGTCAGTCCGTTGTGCTGGCGCTGTGTGGTTTGCGTGGTCGAGCTGTTTATTTTTATAACACATTAAAATTTATTTTCGGCAACATTTCCAGCTTCGTCTTCACGAAAGTCCATGACGCCAGGAGGCACGGGCGGAAGCTGCGGCGCCAGAGACCTCGCTCAAGTAGAGCCTCATCGCGGCTCCACCCAACGGGTGCTTCGGATCGGCGCTCGTTCGCATGTGGTACTGCAGCGCCGCTCGGAGATAGGGCGTCTTGTCCAACGTCACCAGGCGCCTCTGTGAAACAAGTTTGCGCATAAGCTCACTTGGGCCAAAACCACACAAACCAGCTGGAAAAAGAAGAGGAACCTGAAGGTTGGAGCGGGACTTGATGTCGAAGCGCCAGTCTGGCGGTCGCTGGTACTGCTCGCGGATGAGGTGCTTCAACCGCGGGAGGCGAATGTCGCGCCGCACGAGAAGCATCGTGATCTCGTCTCCAAAGACGCACTTGATACGCACGCGATCTGCGGCCCGCCTCTGCCACCACCAGTCATCCATGGACGCGATGGCCCTCTCTTGCGTGCTGGACGCCTCGTGGTGGTGATGATGATGCTGGTTGTCAGGCATGCTATTGGAGGCCTTCTTCCGCCGCTTTGCGCCGCCTCCGTCCTTCGTCTTGGTCTTCTTCTTTTTCTTCTTCTCCTTCTCCTCTTTCTTTCTCGTCTGGGTCGGCGAAGCAACAGTCTCGTGCTCCTCCTTCTCCTGCTGCAGCGCCTCGGTCTCGGTCGCGCGGGCGTTGTTACTCTCTACGTCCTCGGGCTTCGCGGCTGTGGGCCACTTCTCCGCCTTCGTTTTCGTTTTCGTCTTCTTCTTGTGCTTCTCTTTCTTGACTTCGACGTCGACGAGAGGGCGCTCCGTCGGAAGGAGTTCGGCGACGGAGTGGCGTCGTCGGGTGGACCGCTTGATCTTCTCCACCGCGGTGTGCTGTTGGCATTGAAGAGCTTCCTTCTGGATCCTCTTCGCATCAACTCGGTTCAAGCTCTTCGACTTCTTTCGCTTGAATCGCTCTGGCGTGCCGACATGATCGAGCGATGTGTGGATGGCGACGACGGCGCCGCCCTCCTTTTCCTTCTTCGCTTTCTTTCGTTTTGTTTTCGCTTCGCTCTTCTCTTCGTTCTTGGCCTTCTGGCTGAGCTTGCGCCCTTCCTCGAGCGAGCCGAGTGTTCCCCTCCGCTTGAGCTTGCTCGCGGCGGGAGCCGGCTCGCCGGTTGTCTCGTCGTCTCTGCGAACGGTCTCCGCGTTGTGCCAGCTGCTGAGGAGTCCATTTTTCTTGGGCGAGTTGAGCTCATGCTTGATCTCCTTCGCGCTGCCCTTGCTCAGGCTCTTCGATCGAACCTTCTCCTTGGTTTTTCGTCTTCGTTCTTTTAGGTCCGAGGCATCGCTTTCTTTCTTTTCGACCCCAGTCCCGATGGCCGTAGAAGACGCGTCCGTCGAGGCCCAGGTCAAGGCATCTCCCGAGGACACAAGCGAGTCGGCACGCTTGGTAGAGCGCGCCTTCTTCAGTTCCTTCCGGTTGGTCTCCTCACCAGGGGCCTTCCCGTACTTGCGCGACTTTCGGCGCGCCGCCCTGTCCGCCTTCTGAACCTCCAGCACGCTGGGCTCCTCGGCCCCAGACTCTCGCCCCGCGGACGTCTCTTTCATGGCGTCGGCCATCGGCGTGGCGCAGGCGTCCTCTTCGGCGGCTCGACGGTCAAAGGCCACCCGGGCCTCCTCCGAGATCGACGCCAGAGCCGTTGACAACTGCTGGCCGAACTGCTGACGCTTCTCCATCTCGTCCGCTCGCCGCTGCTCTTCGTTAAGGCTCAGGAGGATCTGCGTGCCTCGCTTCTCTCGCGGCGTGACGGGGATCGAAAGCCGCCGTTGTTTCCGGGCCTCCTTCTGCAGGGCGCGCACGGAAGGCGCCAGCGGCGGCAGAGGCGGGACCGCCGCGCTGGCCTCGCCGTCGTTGCGCTTCGCGGTCTTCCCGGCATTCAAGCCGCTCTGGCTTGGCTTGGGGGAGGACGCCCCCGCGGGGGTCTCCGCGCTCGAGGAGGGCGAGGCCAGGGGGCTGCCCGTTGTGTGAGACGACAGAAAGCTTCGAGACAGCGTCAGGTAGTGTTTGAGCGCTCGTGGCGACTTGCGCTTGGGCCCGCTCGGCTCTGTCTCGCGGGCTGGCGTCGACCGGCGCTCGTCTGGCATCGTGTGGGTGGTGGAGTCTGTCGAAGGCGACGGGTCCGTCGAGCCCAGCAGGCTCCAGTGGCCGATCATGAGGCTCAACCGCTGGCGCGCCCTGGGCGTCGTCGACGAGCTCCCGCCCTCTGCGCCGGTCTTCCTCTTGGGCGTCGGGGGCGAGGAGCCCTCCTTGACCCCGGCCATGGCCAGCTCCAGCAGCTGGCGGGCGTCGTGGTTGGTGGTCGACGCGAGCGTCTCGATGAGGCCGTCGATGGTGCCCTGCTTGGCGTGGCTTTCGCCCACTGGGCTGCCTGACTGCCCGAACAGGACCAGGTCGTCGACCGAGAGCTTGTTGGGGATGGCGGACGTCGTGTGGCTCTTGTGCGGCTTAGGCGTCTTGGCACCGCTCAGCGAGAAGGACGAGATGGAGAAGGAGGACAGCTTGAGCGACGTCCCGGTGTGGGAGTGCTGCGGGCAGTTGATGCCCCACAGCGCCGACGCGTTCTTGGCGCCGCGCCGCTCGGTCTGGGAGGGCTCATCGAGCGCTGCTTCATCGCCATCCACCAGCATCTTGAGTCGTCGCTCGAACCTCTTCCTGTGGCCTGCTCGGCCCCACATGCACACGTTCACGCCGCGTTAGAAGCACGGCATCGATCATCGTGATGCCACCTCGTTCAGAGCCTGTGCGCGTACCGATGCTCTTCATGCCCATCGAGCGGAGGTCGTGCTTGTCGATCTGGGTCAGGTACTGCCCGGTGACTTCGTTCCGCCGGAAGGCCGGCACGTACATGCCCATGCACAGCAGGTCGAGCCACATGCACACGTCGCGCACGCTCCACTGCCAGAGACCAGTCGAATGAGTCAACAAGCACAATCTCGGAGCTAAAACCTGGCCAGGGCGAGGGTCACGCGCGCACCTCCTGGAAGGGGACAGTCTTGAGGCGCACGAGGGCCGCGATGACGGCGGCGCCGTTGGTAACGACGTCGCCACCGAGGTCGTCCCACAGGGCGGAGGAGACGGAGGAGGCAGAGGACGAGGCCGAGGACACCGACGAGTCCGACCCGCCTGCGCTCCGCACGCTCAGCGAGTGGAAGAGTCCGCCGCTGGTGGCCAGCTTTGCCTTGCTGCGAGCCGACACCGAACCGGCGTTTGTTCTCCGCGCCGGCGAGGGCATTGGTGATGCTTCCTTGCTTCGTGGCTCCTCTTGGTCGCGACCAAGCCCGATCTGCTCTTCCAGACGCGTGGGAGCAGAAGGTAGACAAAGAGAGTGCGTGGTGAGTGGAGAGGATAAAAACCCGGGTGGCGGCCAGTTGCCGGGAACGCCTCCTTGGCTGGGCTAAAAAAAGAGACGCGAAACGGGAGAGTAATACAGCCAAGCGGCAAAGTGGGAACAGCAACGGCACGCCGACGAAGAAGAACGAAAACGCAAACAACGCGAAGATTAAGGGAGAGGGAAGGAGGAAGGGGAGGGAGGGAACGGGTACCGGGAGGGCGGTCACCATGTGGGCGCGGTCGAGGCTCGTCAACGTGGCGCGCCGCTTCAGCGGTGTCTTTTTGGCGAGATTGGGGGAGAGGGGGGCCTGGCCCGTCGGAGATGCAGAAGGTGGCAACTCGTCGGGGGTAAAGGCGGGGGCGACCATCACCTCCTCTTCTCTGTTCTTGAGCCGCAACGACGCGAACCGCCACATTGCCGAGTGGTTACGGAGGGCTTCCTCCTCGCTCTGGCCGGCTCCGTCCTTCTCGTTGTCTCCTTTGATGTGTTTTTTTATTTTCCTTTAATTCACTTTGAATACTGTCACCACCAGCTCCCGGGCGTCTCAGTCCCTCTCTTTTGGGGCGCGGGTAGACTTGCACAGCTGGCAACGGGGTTCAACGCCCGTGCTGGGTTGGACAGTCCAGAGGACCTAAACTGATGAGGGTGTCGCCCAAGAGAGAGAAAAATGTGGAGTATGTGTCGAGAGTCCGACCTGCTGGTCTTACGGTTGACATGTCGTCTTAACTCCGAACCCGAACCTCCCGAAACGTTTCGGCTGCGCCAACGGGAGGAAACGGCCCAGCAGCCAGTCGCAGGCCGCGCCACAAGTGGAAAAAACCAGGCGTGTTGTGGAAAGATAGAAATAAAATAAGAAAACATTTTTCTCAAGCGTTCAAATAACGAAGGCATTTCCGGCGGGATATGCTGTGAGATGTTAAACTCAACAGGCATTCCTTCAATACATGAAGTTTTCCAAGCAAACAATTTTAAAACAAAAATAAAATAAGGGATTACCTGATGTTCAGCTATTTTGGCTTGTTTTTTAGCAGGAAGAGAGGTATCTCCAGCTGCTTGGCAGTGAGGACAAAACTCTGGATTCTTCAAGTTCTTCACATTGTAGTTCTTGTACAACACCTAAAAAAAAACAATTAGTTTTTCACACAAAACCAATAAAAGACAATAAAACAAATAAATACCTTGTAAATAAAGTAAGTTTTGCTTAAAGGTTGTTGTTCAGGGGCTTGTTTGAGTGCTTGTTCTTGGTACTTGCTGTAGAACTTGTCATTGTCTTGTAGTTTCAGGCAGTGAGCTCGTCCACTTCGATAAGAGGCTTGTTGGTCGATAATCTGGTGGGCTAAATCAAGGCGATCTTTGTTCACAACTTGTTTTGTTGTATAAGGCATGTACTTCAATTTCAAGAGAGGAGGATGTTGCAGGTTTTTAGCCTGCTTGAAAGTTGAAGGTGACGTTTTAAACAACTGAAGAGCTGCTTTTTGTGGTAGATTTTTGAAGAGGAAATGATATAAAGAAAGGCGATAAGGGCTAGTTGGTGGTAAACTTGCCAATAGCTCATGGATATTGGCTACCACTTGCTGGGTCACCTCACCATCTTGAGCTTGCTCTTTCTGAATTGTTTTTCCCTTCTCAACCTGACCACATTCAACCAAATCAAATAAATGGGATTTTTGAATCTCCAAATAAATGAGTTTTTGTTTAGTCTGCTCAAAAGCAAGACCTAGGTTATTGACGGTGCTTGTCAGTTCAGCAATTAATGCATCTCTTTCAGCAAAATCTTTTTTCAATTGCGAATTTTTCAATTGCAATTTATTGATTGATCTTTTGAATTCATCACATTTAAGTGAATCTTTCTGCCGTCGTTCTCGTTGAAGTTGATTTCGACGAGCAAGTTGCTCTTCAGAGTAGTGCCGCTTCTTCTTCCCCCCCTCACTCTCCATCCTCCTTGTCGCGCCAGCGCCCCGGAGAAATGATGGCGGTGGGAGTGACTCCCACTTTATACCTGTCGAAAATTTCGTTTTTTCGCAAACGTTTCGGGAGGTTCGGGTTCGGAGTTAAGACGACATATTGCAACCGGAGACAAACTAGCTGGTCCAAACCGTTGTGAAGTCAATAATCTTGTGTTCCAAGCGCTTCGCTAATCAAGAGCTCTCCTGCCCTAAGCTCTTCGCGTTCGTTTCCGCATTCGCTCTTTCGGAGCAGCAATATTGCCCCCCCCCCGAGACACAATGTCCGACAGGACCAAGCCAAAGACCTCTCCTGGCCGCCCTCTTTCGCCTGGTATGTGCCAAACTTCATCAAACGATTTTTGTTTTCTTTTCACAATCCAGTTCGGGATTTACCGACATCTGCTGCGGCCAGGCGGTATGGACGTGACAAAGTGGGGAGAAGAAGAGGTTGGGCGATGGCTCGACGGCATAGGATGTGGGACCTACCGCGGCACCTTTAGCAACCACCAGATTCTTGGGGAGGACCTGCTCGATCTCGACAACGAAGACCTTACCGAAATGGGTTCGCCACTCCTCCCCTCTTGTCGCCTCATTTTCTTCTCGCGCCCTCCTCTTCCACCACCTCCCTCTTCTTCTTCTTCTCCATCTGCTGAGGCCTCATGGTGATGATGTGCTGCAGGCATTACGTCGTCGGTCCAGCGCAAGTGGGTCCTGCAGCAGGTGAGCACGCTCCGGCGCAAGGCGCACGGCAAAAAGGCCATGGAGGAGCTCCTCTACAACGATATGGGCATGTACCGCTCGCCGCTCTCGCCACGCGAGGGCGAGACCAGCGAGGGCACCATCGCCGAGGATGACGAGGAGATCCGCGGCGAGAGCGACGATGACGAGGACGATGAATCGGACGATGACGACGAGGATGACGATGACGAGGATGATGACTCGGACGACATCAGCGACGTCAGCGAACACCCGACCAAGCAAAAGGAGGTCGCCCCACAGGTCGTCCCGCCTGCCAAGCCCGTGGCCCCGACACCGCAGGAGAAGTCCAAGGGCAAGAAGGAGAAGAAGGACAAGGACGCTGGCAGCGGCAGCAAGCCGGACGCGCCCTTCCCCGGCATCCCGCTGTACAACGCCAAGAAGTCGCCCTTCAACGCCCGGCGCGACGTCGTGGCCGCCGCCGCTGAGGAGCCGTCATCGGCCGATGAGCAGGCCAAGAAGTCGGGTCACAAGCACCTCAAGGCCAAGAGCCTCCTCAAGTGGACCGGGTCGTCGAAGAAGAAGGAGAGCAGCGATGGCGAGGCGGTCAAGTCGGCCACGCTCGGGGCGTCGCCGGCCTCGGCCCCGTCCACGCCGCTGGTCGTGCGCACGGCGCACACGCCGGTCTCGCCGCGCGCCCGGGCCAAGACGTCGGTGCAGAGCGCTGGCGGCCAGCAGCGGCGGAGCTCGTCGGGCCCGCTGGACATCGACGTGGCCAAGTACCTGAGCGAGTTCGACGCCAAGCACCCGGAGACCAAGACCAAGACCAAGAAGCAGAAGCAGAAGAACGGCTCGCGCGGGGCCACCAAGATCGCCCGCAAGCGCTCCGAGTCGGTCACGGAGACGGCCTCGTCGCCGACTGACTCCGAGGACTCGCAGTCGTCCCGCAAGCGCACATCCGAGTCGCGCACGTCTCACAACGAGTCCGAGGTCTCCATCAGCGAATTCGAGCCCTTCGAAGCGCCCAGCGACCTCGCCAAACGTGCGTGAACACTGTTTTACTATTATTATTATGATCATTTAAATTATTTAAATTGTATTAATTATTGTTGTTGCAGGTCCACAAGGCGTGCATCTGCCGCTCCCGACGTTCGAGCGGCACGAGCTGGAGATGGGCGACCTCATCGCCGTCACTGCCTCTGGCTCGGTCCACTCGGCCAAGTGGCGCGGCACGCGCGTGGCCCTCAAGCAGATGCGCATGGTCGAGCTCAACCGGTGCGCCACCTCCCCCCCCCCTCTTCTTTCCTCACGTCGGTCCCGGCCCGGCCTTGCCCTGATGTGCATGTGTGTTGCGGCGGTCCTCGAATAGGTCGCGCGTGATGAGCGACTTCAGGAACGAGGTCGAGATCCTGGGCAAGCTGCGACATCCGACAATCGTGGCGATGATGGCCTACTGCTGCGACGCGCCCGACCTGCTCCTCATGATGGAGTTCATGGAGGTGCGCCCCGTGCCTTGCCCTCAACAATGAGGCCCACCAATGTTGAGCTCATCGCCACACGATATGGGGAAACAAAAAACGCGCAGGGCGGGAGCTTGCACGACCTGCTGCACGTCAAGGACACCAAGCTGACACGCCTGCAGAAGACCAACATCGCCCTGCGAATCGCGCAGGGCATGAACTTTATCCATCTCTCCAAAATCATCCACCGGGACCTCGTTCGTCCCCCCCCTCCTCACGTCGATCGCGCCGCGCAGGAACTGACACCTGATCCTGACGTCGAACTCGACTGTTCGACCAACCGCAGAAGCCCCAAAACATTTTGCTCGATGAACACATGCGGCCCAAGATCTGCGATTTCGGGCTGTCCAAGACCCGCGAGCACACGCTCACCCACCAGGGCATCCACGGCACCGCGCCCTACATGGTCCACCCTCCCTCCCCGCTCTCAGCCCTTCCTTTCTTTCGTGGGACTCATCGTTCTTTTTGTCGACACGAACTAAAACAGGCGCCGGAGCTGCTCGACAGTGACGAGGCCGGCCGATACGGCGGCAAGTCCGACGAGCGCGTGGATGTCTACTCGTTTGCCATCGTGTACGCCTCTCTCCTTTTCTTCTCTTCTCTTTTTCTCTCGTCGCAGCCTCTCACCGCACCGAATGTCCCCATGCGCACGCACAGGCTGTGGGAGCTGTTCACGCGGCTCAAGCCGTGGGACGGGAAGGCCCTCCCGCAGCTGGTCTATCCGGTCCTCTCCGGCAAGCGACCCGGCCCGCTGCCCCAGAAGTGTCCCAACTCGATCAAGGCCCTCATTGAGCTCTGCTGGGACGGCGACTTCATGAAGCGGCCCTATTTCCACCAAATCGTAAGGCTGCTCTTTCCTTGGGCGGTTGTCCGACGGTCGTGAGAATGAGAGGCTGACGGTCTCGTGGTGATCCTGGACCAGGTGCCGGTGCTCGAGCAAGAGTACAAGCGGCAGAAGACCCTCAAGCGCAAGTCGGAGAAGAAAAAGAAGGAAAAGCTCGTGCGCAAGTCCAAGCAGCTGGCCAAGCGCGTGAAGGAGCTCGAGGAGCAGAACGCCAAGGTCGAGGAAATGATGCGGCGGCTCTCGGCCTCTGGGCCCACGGCGCCCCACATCCCCGACCTGCCACCGGGCAAAGCTCCGCGAACGAAGAAACAGGCGAGCGTGGACGAGAAGGGCCGCGCCAAGCCTCGCGCTTGACCCAAGTGCTTTTGGCTGCGTAAGAACGACAGGTTTGTTTGTAATCAATAAACGATTTCGGTGACTTTGGAGGAGAACAAGCCTGCCTAGGAGGCAGCATTGGGGCCATCCCAGGATTCAGATGAGCACTTAGTGGACCTTGTTCCTGGGTACCACCGAGCTTTCGCCCAATTGAAGTTTTTTGGCACTGCCGCGGTCACACCTGGAACGTCACTGTTTGTGCTTGCGTGGTAATCGCAAAAAGAGACGATCATCTCTTGCGGCCAGATTGGCCATTGCAAGTAGTCGTTCCTTGCTGCTGTTGTATGAAGTACACGACAACGTCGCCCTGTCAACATTCACTTTGGTACCCCCGTCTTGAGCACATCATGCTTGAACTTACCCCTGAAGGTTTTAACGCTGCCACCACCCTTCAGAGAGTTTTTGCTGTTTCCACGCACTCAACGTACTCTTAGTTGTGGAGCAGTGGGACACTGCGCAGGTGCTGGCCCTGCTGCGCCGGCATGGAACATTTGAACCCAGCTTGCTGGCCCAGCTTGAAGCAGCCCAGATGAACGGACGCCGCCTTGTTCGTCTCCACGAAGAAGAGCTGATAAACTTGGGCGTGGAGAAGCTGGGCGATCGCATTCGGCTTCTTCGACTCGTCCGACGCATCACCAATCCTTGTTCCTTCCTCGACAAGAGTACATCCTCCTCGTTCAACCCCCCTCTTCTCTCTTTCATCATCACGCTGATGGAAGCTTCTGTGTTCAGATCCGCACGCGTGGCAGCCAGAAGATGTGTCGGCTTGGTTGAAGCTCTGCGGCCTGGGCCAATACAGCCCCCTGTTCGAGTGGAGCCGGGTGACCGGACGCCGGCTGCTCGGGCTTGAAGAAGCCGACCTGCAGAAGCTGGGCATCAGCAAGTGGGGCCACCGTAAGAAGATCCTTCTGCGCGTCAGTGAGTCGCGACGCTCGTCTCGCCACCGCCTTCGCAAGAGGCCCATCGTGGCCAAGTGGCAAGTGCGGGACGTGTGCGACTGGCTCAAGGCTGTCAAGCTGCGGGACTACCGCCCGATCTTCATTCGGCACAACATCGACGGGCCCGAGCTCGTCGCGTTGACCGACGCTCGTCTCTTGGAGATGGGGATCCACTCGCTTGGACACCGCAAGCGCCTTCTCAAGGCGATTCGCATTGCCCTCCTCTCCCCCTCGTCCTTCTGGTGCCAACGAGCGGCGCCAGTCGTAGAAAACAAAATGTATAATTAAAAGGTGTTGTAAATAAATAAATAAAAAAGAATTCGATAAATTTGATGTAAAGACCACAACAAAAGGCGAAGAGGGAGAAGCTCTCTTGGAGTCTTCTAGATCGTGGACGCCTGGCCCTCGGCGGCCTGCTTGCCGGCGAAGCGGCGGGCAAACTCCTTGAGCTCGGCCTCCTTGATCTGGCGGAAGATGGGCACGGCGTCGCGGATGACGTGGCCGGCCGGGACGGTGAAGGTCCACTGGTCGGGGATCGGGGAGTGGTCGAGCTGCATCTGCCGCAGCACCTTCTCCGAGAAGTGGGGCATGAAGGGCTCGAGCACGGCCGTGAGGAGCTTGGTGAGGTTGATGCCTATGTAGAGGACCGTGTTGCAGCGCGCCGGGTCGGACTTGATAAGCTTCCAGGGTTCCTGCTTCTGGAGGTAGTTGTTGCCCAGCCTCGAAATGTGCATGGCCGTCTGCAGGGCAGCCTTCATCTTGGCCTGGTCGAGGTCCTTGATGTAGAGCGCCAGCTGCTCATCGACCTCGCGAATCAGCGTGTGGTCATCCTCCACCAGCGGACCCACCGCCGGCACGGTCGACTCGAACCGGTCCTTGATGAACTTGAGGCAGCGGTTGACAAAGTTGCCCAGGTTGGCCAGCAGCTCGTTATTGTTCTTGGCTCCAAAGTCCTCCCAGCTAAAGTCGCTGTCCGACGCCTCCGGCCGGTTGGCCAGCAGGTAGTACCGCCACACCTCGGCCGGGATGCCCGTGTTCTTGGCCGAGTCGCCAAACACGCCCGTGCCCCTGTCATGAGAGTGACGTGGCCCCACATAACACGCGAGTCAGCCCAGACGTGCGGTGATAATGATATGAAAATGATGATGATGAAGGAGAGGAGGATGAAGCGGGTGATGGCCTCCGTACCGGCTCTTGGAGAACTGGGTGGACTCGTAGTTGAGGTACTCGGTGGTGCTGATGGAGTGGAGGAGAGTCCACTCCTGGCCCGTGGCCATCAGCGACGCCGGGAAGATGACGCAGTGGAAGGGCACGTTGTCCTTGCCCATGAACTGGTGCAGCTCCACATTCTTGGGATTCTTCCACCACTGTGGTCCCCGCCGACGGGGACGGGTTAATACGAGGAGGAGAGGACGATGACAAGGTGGGCACGAATACCTTCTCCCACTCGTCGGTGTAGTTGGCGGTGATGGAGATATAACCGATGGGGGCGTCGAACCAGACATAGAAGACCTTGTCCTTGTACTTCTCGAGCGGCACGGGCGTGCCCCACTTGAGGTCGCGGGTGATGCAGCGCGGCTGGAGGCCCTCCTTGAGCCACTTGTCCTTGGTCGTCGCGATAGAGTTCTGGGACCAGTTGCCATTCGCAATCGACGCGTCGACCCACTCGCCGAGCTGGCCCTCCAGCCGCGGCAGGTCCAGGAACAGGTGCTCCGAGAACCGTGGCTGCGCAACAGGGCATGCATCATCATCACCATCGTCAGCATCATCATCGTTACACTCCAGCAAATGGGGGCGACACGGCGAGATTGTGTGTGCACGAACCTCGGGCCGGGTGCCGCAGGTCTTGCAGCGCGGGTTGATAAGCTCGATCGGGTCGTGCAGACCGCCGCAGTGGTCGCACTGATCGCCGCGAGCGTCTTCGTAGCCGCAGCCCTCCTTGGGGCACGTGCCCTCCACGAAGCGGTCAGCCAGGAACTTGGCGCACTTGTGGCAGTAGAGCTGCTCCAGGGCCTTGGTCACCAGGTAGTCGTTCTTCTGGATGTCGAGGAAGATCTGCTGCGCAATCCTGTTGACGTCGTTTCCATTATTGTCGACAGAGGCAGCGTGAGACGGGATAGAACTGGGCCAGGGAACTGAGGCAAGGGAGGAGCATACGCGGTCTGCTGCTCGGTGGTGGTGCGGCCAAACTTGTCAAACTGGCAGCCGAACCACTCGTAGATCTCCTTGTGGACCTGGTAGTACTTGTTGCAGACCTCGATCGGGGTCATGCCCTCCTGCAGGGCCTTGGTCTCGGTCGCCGTGCCGTATTCGTCCGTGCCGCAAATGTAGACCACGTTGTGCCCGCGCAGGCGGCAGTACCTTTTGAGGAGCGGAGCCCAAAGGGTGAGCCCAAAGCTGCCGCGGCAGCGCACAAGGAAGGAAGCGAAAGGGGGCGCACCTGGCGAAGACGTCGGCGCTGAGGACGCAGCCAATGATGTTGCCCAAGTGAGGGACGTTATTTACATAGGGCAGCGAGCTAGTGATGAGAATGTTGCGCTTGTCGTCTGCCGGTAGGATTGGGTCTGGGTAAGGGAACAAGGGAAGAGGTGAGCAGCAGTCTCACGGGACTCCATCTGAGGGGTCGAGCGCGCACTGGTGGTTTCCACTCCGACGCCAGGCAGGAGCTCTTCCGGCAGAGTGTAGGTCTCAACCTCGACTTCAAACTTTTCCTTCTTGACCACGGGCTCCTTCTTTTCCTTGGGCTTTGCCTTGGGCTTGGCACCCCTGCACAAGCGACAAACCGTGTAAGGCACTCGGCACAACAAAACGGTCAACTTCAGGGCTCAGGGATGCGACATACAGTGTGTCCTCCGGATAGAGGGCCTTGAATTCTTTTTGCTGCAAGCGTGACAATTCATTGATGCCCAAGTAAATAAAGCGTTGAATCAGCGAAAGCAAAGTGGACAGCAGTGCTGCAGCAACTCGAAGGCGTACCAGAATAGCGATTTTCTCCTTGCCTTCCTTAAGGTGGTTCATAATCTCATCAATCTTGGCCTTATCGGCCTTGGCCTTCTTCAGCTCAACGAATTCCTTTTGAAGCGTGGCCTGTGACCCCTCGATGGCCTTCAACTCCTCCGCAAATTGCTCTTTCGATTTGGGACTCTCCATTTTCTCAGTGCCAGCAGTTGTGAGAGTGCAGATAATGTGATGCTGTTGCTTGAGAAGGATGGGCGATTGAACACTGCCGCGACAACAAAGCGCTTTTTTTTGTGGTCATTTTTCAAGAATTAACTTGGAATGCAAACTACGATTTCGCTGTGCTTGAAATATTCAGAGTCTGCCTGGAATGCGTACAGCGAAGCTCAAGCGTTCCAAAAATTCCACTGAACCAAATCGAACAAAATTGTGCGAAGATGGCGAAGGGTGGCAAGAACAAGGTAATTTTGCTGCGACCGTGCGCTTCTCGGTCCGGCAGAAGATGCATGATAATGGAGGCAGTGATAATCTTACAAATGTAATTCATTTTTTGGTGATTTTCTAGAATATGGTGGTGAAGCTGGTCAGCATGGCGGGCACCGGCTTCTTTTACACCACCACGAAAAACCCAGCCTCCACGCGGAAGCTCTTCTTGCAGAAGTATGACCCGAAACTGGGCACTCACACACTCTTTCGAGTACATTCCCCTCCTTTCCCTTCACACCGGAGCAATTCTAATAATCATTCAAAAATGCAGGAGGAAAGGATCAGCAGGAGCAAGAGGAAGTAGGCTGTACCGCCTCTCTATTCATAAATCCGCTTTTCTTCATCAATCGCTTGCCTTTTTTTTCTTTTGCTGCACAGAGCAGCTTCCGCGAAACCCTCTTCAAGCCCAGCCCTATTCGAAGAAGGCGAGCCAATAAAACGAGTCAAGCGCCACGGCTCTTGTTCTCCACGCCCACCCTGACCAACCGTTTACGACGATGAACCCACAGACGCAAGACGAAGCCTTCACGCGGGCTGCCCAGGCCATAAAGAAGGGCACTTTCCTTTTGGTTGGCGCCGGGGCCGGCATGTCGGCCGACTCAGGCCTCCCTGGTGCGTCACGACGCTGG
Source organism: Acanthamoeba lenticulata (assembly GCA_002179805.1). Classification (NCBI taxonomy): domain Eukaryota; phylum Discosea; order Longamoebia; family Acanthamoebidae; genus Acanthamoeba; species Acanthamoeba lenticulata. The sequence continues at coordinate 80,838 of NAVB01000563.1, forward strand.
ACCCCTCCCTCTCTTTCCCTCTTCTATGTGCAAGCGAGAGAGGAAGAGGAGACTCAACGCCTTGAACCGGTGCAGTGTATGGCGAGGTGTCGAATCTCGAGTTCTTTCAACGCACCAAGCTGGAGTACAGAGACGTGTGCGACCCGTCCCTCTTGGTCAAGAACCCGGAGCGCTTCTTCGGGTGGACCGCCTTCAACATCGCCAAGTACCGGGCCGCCCGGCCGCACGCCGGCTACGCCCTCCTGCGCACCTGGCGGGATGACCTCTACACCAGCAACTCCACCAGTGGCGACGATGCCGTGATGTCCCAGCTACATGCGCATCTGCAGGATCCCACCAGCATCCGCCCGCTTGAGGGACTTGGCGTCACAGCGCTGCCTGGTCGTGTGTTCGTGTTCACCACGAATGTCGACAGTTTCTTCCTCCGCGCGGGCTTCAGGCCGGAGGAGGTGTTCCACGCGCACGGCACCTACGAGCGCGTGCAGTGCGCCGGCCTCAAGCGCGAGGGCAGGTACATGCGCCCACGCCGCCACACTGCACACTGCAACTTGCAAAGCTGATGCATGTGAGGATGCAGCCAGAGTCCGGCGTTCAAACACTTTGATGGACCGTGCTGCCGGAAGACGTGGGCGGTGCCGCCAGACTATGAGATGGAATACGACGAGAGCACGATGTCGGCTCCTGCAGGCCCCCCGCGCTCGGCGCCCACCTCGGTGGACCCCACGCATTGGGGCAACCACCCCACTTGCCCCTACTGCGGCAAGCTCGCCCGCGCCAACATCTACGGCTTCGGAGGTACGTCGCCGCCAGCCGATTGGCGCCTTCAGACGCATCGACACTCACTCCCGAGCTGTGGTCCAGACTATTGTTTTGTTGAGGACGAGCAGGAGTCAGCCCTGTTCATGAACTGGTGCCAGGCCGTGCAGAAGATGGTGAAGGACAACCCGGATGCGTCCGTTGTCCTGCTCGAGGTCGGTGTCGGGTTGCGCCTGCCCAAGGTATCGCGTCGGGATCAACACAAGATTCACGCACGATGTGAATGCCGACTAATCCACCTCTCTTGGCCAGGTTCGTGTCCACTTTGAGCGAATGGTCAAGGAGCTGCCCCAAGGCCGGGCCACCATCATCCGTATCAACCCAACGCCTGTCGACCATGACCCCAGCACGTCGTCTTCGGTCATTCACCTCTACGACGGCACCTTGACTGCGCTGGAAAAGCTCCATGCTCTGCTGCGCTCTTAGCATCGCCTACCTGTAGCCTATTTAAGGAAAAGTGTGGTCAAGACAGAAAGCGGCCACTCACACTCATGGCGTAGTCTCCCCCGAAGCTTCAGTATCTTTCTTTTGCTCCACCTCAAGCACGATCTTGTCGTCAGGTTGCAGTGCAGCATTTGTGCCAAGAAAACTTGAAGAAAACCAAAAAACCAAAAGAAAAGGCTGTTTGCGGAGGCACGTTACCGCTCAAAGGACGCGCTCTGAAAAGACAAGACATGGAAGCACCTCCACCTCCCCCGCTGGCACCGGCGCCACCTGCGCCACCGCGACCAACAGCCGCACCAAGGACAGAGAAGCGGCTTTTGCGGTGTGTCTCCCAACACCAGGACAAGCCGGAGACGCAAGGTCAAGAGTGCATGTGGGTCTTGTTTGTGGAGAAGGTTGGCAACTGGCCCTCGAAAGCAGGGATCGAGGGTGTTTCCTTCCGTGTTGATAAAGTAGATCACGTGGGCACACTTGACCCCTCTAAAGCAAAAAAGTCTTGGCAGCTGAGCCGGTGCGTCACCCTCACAACCAGCAGCAGCTTTACGCAGCTAACCTGTGGCAATATGTTGGGAGGGGTTTGCAGCTCATGTTCGGGCCAATCTGGCACGTCGGTAACGGTCAGCATCACAGTCCATCTCAACGGTGGAGAGCCAGCTCTTAAACTGAACCACCCACTTGTCCACAACAAGTCGACTCAGACAGACATTTGGCTTGAGGCTCCGCTGCCCGCAGCCTTGCCGCCTCCCAAGAAGCCCACGACAAAGATTGAACACTTGTTAGAGCGGCTTCCTGACCTGGCTAGTGCCGATCGGTTGACGGTACATCCCTGATGCGTTTGCCTTACACAAAACACAACTAACCATCGCGCACAGGCCATTCAACCCTACCTCAGGGAAAAGTGGCTACGGAAGAGCCTCAGCTGGTCGTGGAAGAGCGGTGTTTGCATCCGTGCCCACAAGGTCTCGCTGCTGCACGTTGCAGTGCTCCTCAAGGATGACACACTGGCCGAGCTGCTGCTTCGATGTGGAGCGGACCCCAACCAAAGCGGAGAGTCGCTGTCGAAAGCCTTGCTGCCGTTGGACCCTAGAATGTTTAAGAACCCGTGCATGGTCGACCTTTGCCGCAGCAAAGAGCTTCTCGTGGAGCGTGGTACTCCCCTTCACCTGGCGCTGATGATGGACCGCTTCGAGATTGCCACACGGCTGCTGCAAGCGGGCGCTGATCCCTGGGCCAAGGCGCGCAAGGCTCGCAAGGCCAAGAACGCACAGATGGAATCGGACTTGATTGAATATGCAGATGTGACCGCGTTTCACCTGGCGTGCAACCGCTTGTTGCCGGCTGTTTCTCAACTCAGCTCGCCCGATGAGCGAGCATCGGCGCTCTTTACGGCCCTTGTGAACCGGCAACTACTCTCTGGAGGCAACATGAACAAGCTAGTAGGCAAGGTATCGAAGGCGTCGCGGTCACTCTTCAACTCCTCCATCGTCATAGAGCGGGCGACGCCATGGTGGTTGCTGCTCCATTCAGCGGGAGAGGCTCCGTTCCCGACGATTGCACAGGCCTTCCTTCAGCAGGCGATAGAGTTAGGCGCTGATCCGCTGGTTCCCTGCGCCAGATGCACGCTGGAGACTGAGGGAACCAGCGAGACGTGGGCCAACTTCGATTGCTTCCACCTCGCCGCACTTCACCCACACCGTCAGCTCATCGAGGTTCTCTCCACCTTGGCTGGACTGCCGGAGAAGCCGGAAAAGGCGGTTGTGACCAGATCTGGGAAACTAGTCTCCTACAAGGGCGTCGTCGAGCTGGTGGAGCATCTGGGTGCGCCCGATGTCCGAGACTACTTCGGCAAGCCCCTGTGATGCGCCACTCGGGTCGGACACAGGTGGTTGGTGCCGCGGCGAGATCGATAACCTCCGCCATTCGCCTCGGCGCGTCTAATCGGCAACTGCTTTATCGCCGACGAATCCAAGCCTGCTGTCTATTAAAGCCAACCGATAATTCCTTTTGAAAAGTTTAATAATAATCGCGCAAAAAAAAGAAGTTACCAACATGACCACCGAGACGAAGATGAAGGCCTTCGGCATCACTCGCTACGGCAATCCTGAAGAAGTGCTGCAGGTCGTTGAAGTGCCCAAGCCTCAGCCAGGCCCTCGCGATCTGCTTGTTCGTGTCAGTGCCGTAGGAACCAATCCAGTGCGCACTGCCCATCTTGCAACTTTCATCTAAAACGACCTTTCTAATTTCACTTCATTCTTATTTTTATGATGATTACTACTGTTGTTCAGGTCGACGTGAAGACCGTCACTGCGTGGTTGGGCGACCCCAACGCTGCCCTCTCGACGCCAAAGATCCCCGGTTGGGATGCCTCGGGCGTGGTGGAGGCTGTAGGAAGTGGAGTGTCCCTCTTCAAACCTGGTGATGAGGTCTACTTTGCTGGTGCGCCTTGCTCTGTCTTGTCTCCCGTCTGTCGTGGGCGCTGCACCCCCGTGCTTACACGTCCTCTTTGGCGCACGCAGGCGTGATCACGCGTCAGGGCAGCTTTGCCGAGTACACGCTTGTCGACGAGCGCATCGTCGGCCACAAGCCCAAGACGCTCAACCACGAGGACGCTGCCGCCATCCCGCTCACCGTACGGCGTCAGCGCTTTCCCTCCACACTGTGGGGCCTCCCTGGGCTAACCACCACGAGCTTGTCGCGCATAGGCGCTGACGGCATGGGAGCTGCTGGTGGAAGGCTTCGACATCCCGGTGCCCGCTGATGTCGGAGACGATGAGGTTAACCGCAACAAGACGCTGCTCGTACTCGGTGGCGCCGGTGGCGTGGGCTCCATCGCGCTCCAGCTGGCCAAGCGCGTGCTCAAGATTGGCCGCGTGATCGCTTCGGCGTCGAGGCCGGAGACGGAGGCCTTTGCGCGCGAGCATGGCGCCGATGAGATCATCAACCATCGCAATCCGCTAGCTGACGAGCTGGCCAAGCTCGGCCTCAAGGTGCCGCTCTTTCCTCCCTCTTTTAGGGGCCAAAGTTGTAGTGAAGTGGTTGCTCACACGTGGAGCTGGCACAGGGCGTGGACTACATTTTCAACACAAGCGAGCCGGAGCCGGTGATCGACCAGCTCATCCAGCTGGTCAACCCGGTGGGCAGGATTGGCCACATTCTGCCCTTCTTGCAGCCCGTCAACACCATGCCTCTCTTTGTACGTCCATCCTGCTTCCTCGTCGCCGATGGCGTGACTGACCCCAGCGGCACAACACGCACATAGACCAAGAGGGCGTCGCTGGTGTGGGAGTTCATGTTCTCCCGCGGTCAGTTCGACGTCGAGCAAGAGAAGCAGGGAGCCATCCTTAACAGGGTCGGATCGCTGCTTGACGCGGGCGTGCTACGCACCACGGCCAACATCAGGTTCCCGTGGGCCAAGCTGCCGCAAGCCCTCACGCTGCAGGACAGCGGCACGGCCATCGGCAAGATTGTCCTTACCGTTGCCTTCTAGGTGGTTAAGGCCTCGTCTTAGCTAAGCAACGACAAACACGTTTTTTGGTTCTTGTAATTAACAAAAATATCAAAGAAAAGAAATTGAAAACATCAACCAAAGCCCTTCGTTTTGCCCCTTTCGCCGATAACGCGATCAACCCGTAGCGTGAGGTCTCCGTCTGGTCAGCACTGCGAGACAAGCCGGGCACGGACACGAGACCGGGAGCTGCCCCGCAGACCATCGTCGCCGCGGTTGCTGTGTTGGACGGCGACATCTCCACGGCTTGGCGCAAAAGCAGGGTCGCGACTGACGGGCGTGACCGGTGCCGGGGCGGTACCCGTAGCCTTCTTTGAACTTTCAAGCGAATCCTTGACAACCCATTATTCCCATCGGGGGTTGCGAGGGCACGGAGAAATTGCCGGTCCGGGAGCTGGAGCGCCGCAAAAAAGCAGCCGATTTTCCGCCACTTGCACGGCCTTCTAGGAACTGACACGCCAGTGCCACATCGCGTCGTGGGTCTGCGAAAGTTCTCCCTACGTCACGCGCGGCCAGAAAAAGCGCGAACCGAGCCCCGACCGGCCAGACCACGTACAAAACTCGGAGGGCAACAAGCGGCGGACGACAACCGGCTCCCAATTCAACTTCAACACACACTCTCTCTACTCCGACCCGACACTGCTGCAGCCTTCGGAGGTCACCAGCAACATACATCTCGAGCAGCCGACAACAACACAACACACTTAGAAAAAGATGCAGAACTCCACAACTCACTCCCTCCCCGTCCTCGGCAACTACTTCCTCACCGACAAGGTGCTCGGCCGAGGCTCCAACGCCACCGTCTACATGGGCCTCTCGCGCTCTTCGCCCGCCCGCAAGGTTGCCGTGAAGGTAGTCGAGAAGCGTTGCCTCTCGCAGGAGAAGCGCCAAGAGCTCAACCAAGAGATCGACATCCTCCAGAGTCTGCAAGCCCACCCGGGCATTGTGCAGCTCCATGACGTGTACGAGGACGACGCTCACGTCTATTTGGTCTTTGCGTACAAGTCGTCCGACCTCTACACCTTCATCCGCAAGCACCGTCCTCTGCCCAAGGATACGGTGCGCGTCATTTTCAAGCAGCTCGTCGACGCCGTCGAGTATTGCCACAGCAATGGCGTGTGCCACCGCGATCTTAAGATCGAGAACGTGCTCATCGACGAAGACACTCTCGAGATCGCCCTTGCGGATTTCGGCTTCGCCACGCGCTACGAAAGCATCAAGCCGCTGTCCAAGTGGTGCGGTTCGCCACACACCGTAGCGCCTGAGATCATCCTGCGCCAGCCCTACAACCCACTGGCCGTCGACACCTGGGCTCTCGGCAGCATCCTGTACGCACTCGTCTGCGGCTCCTTCCCCTTCCAGGCCAAGAGCTTCAAGGAGATCTTCCAGCGAACCACCATCGGGATGGTCCATCCGTTCCCTCAGTTCGTATCGGAGAGCGCGCGCGACCTGGTCACGCGCATCCTCAAGACACGACCCGAGAAGCGCCCTTCGCTCGGCGACATCCAGACCCACTCCTTCCTGATGACCGACGACCTCGAGTGAACGTCTTTGAACTCGTGTGTGAAGAAGACCCAACAACATCAACGACACCCGCAAAGAACGGCGGACATCAGATGGACGTCCAGCGCGAACCACCCGTGAGCAGCTATCGATAGACGAGACGCGCGACTCGCAACCTCCCTTCTACTCTTACACACACCTCTACCATACTCTTCAAGTCTCGCTGCATAGGCACCGACGACTTACGACGAATATCTGTATATCATCCACTCGACCCGACCGCGCTCGTCCGAAGCGGTAGAGCGCAGTCCTCGAGAGCTAGCTGGCTAGCTTGTGTATATCTACCCATTTGTAAAACCAGTACTATTATCCATAAAACAGTCACCAACTTGCAACTCAACCTCTTCGCCCGTAAGCGGTTTTTGTTTGGAACACAAAAAAAGGTGAACAACTCGAGCGGAGTTCCAACACAAGACGCGCCTTCGAACCTCACCGATTGCAGAAAAGTTTTTGCTCCTCTCGTCCTTGCTTGCGCGGAAGAAGGAGAGCGGCAAGTCCTTGAAGGACCTCTTGAGCGGGACCAGTGTTGGAGAGGCCACCAACGACGCCGCCGGGAGCCCTGCGACCAACCCCGCCGCCAGCAGCAGCAAGAAGTCTACGCCATCTCTCTGCTGCTAAAAAAGGGGTTTTTATATTATTGTCAGACCTACTTTACAAACAAAGAACGAGTCGCTCTCGACATGTTCTTCCTCACCTTCTTTCTCTTCATTTCTTCCACGACCCGTCTAGTAGGCGCGGAGGCTTGTTCGGCTGGTCTGGTGCAGCGGTGATTCACTGAGTGGCGACGGCAGCCAGGAGAGGGATACCCGAGCCGCTCGCTGACGTCGCTGGGCCTGGAGGTGAGCAAACTCATCGGCGGCCTTCTTGAGCGCCCACGCCACCTGGTGGCAATGGTCGTTGCTTCGCCTCTTCTGGTTGTGCATCGCAGGCTGCACCACACACGTTTGGTAAGCTTGGCCAAGTCTTGGGGAACAAAACAGCAGGAAGCAAGCAGTACCTGAGGGTTCCTCTTGTGCTCCCGCAGAAGAGTCTTCATGGCCTGGACGTGAGCAAGTTGCGCCTGGAGCCATCGAATGCGTACGTCCATGAATTGAGCGAATTCTGTGGAGGGAGTTGTATGCTGCGCCATCTGTGCTATCTCTGTCCGTTCGTGGTGCAAGGCGCGAAGTGGAGGTCGGTGTACGTGTGTCTTGGTCTGCTTTCAAACTGACTGGGGTTCAGGGCCTCTTGTACTCGACGGGACGTTTAAACTGGCGACACCAGTAACCGTAACGTGAGCCCTCCCGCGGTCTGCGGCCTGATTCCTCGTCTGGTCGGCGCCCCGGGGAATTTCTGGGTCCAGTTCAACAGTCCGGCCGAACTTTCGCGGGTTCAAGTCCCCGACCGAGGCTGGCGGTGGGGAATTTCGGCCAAAGAGGCCGCGCGCACTTTTTGCAGCCCTTGTATCACACACGCTTTTTCAAACTTACCACACATAACACAGGCCTCGGCTAGACCCACCTGAGATGGTCCAAGAATACACCAGAACGATGCGTAACGAACCGTGTGGGGGACAGCGAGATAAAGCTCGTGTGGGACTTTCGCAGGTTCTTCTTGTTCTAATTTGTCGTTATCTTGCTTTTGCCTCCATGCTATCTGCCTGTACACCAGCGCTCTGTTGCGACAACACTTCAATCTCTCTGCCTTTCTCGTGACAGTTGTTGGGCCGTCTCACTGGCGCAGCTTGTAGAAGGAGACGTAATTGGTCCATGGGTCGGCCGTGCGAACGCGGAGGGTGAGCGCGTGGCCCTGCTTGACGGTCTTGGGCACCGTCACCATCGTGCGCCACCCGAGCTCTGGGAGCAGGACCGTCGCTCGACTGTCCCCGATCAGGTTTCCGCCGGCCCGCGTCTGCTGCACCTCCAGCACCACCGCCCGGAAGGGCCGGCCCTTGTTCTCCCTGAGGTACTGGATGATCCACCGTCGCGCGATCACCTCGGCCAACGACGCGAATTCCTGTATGTGGTGGGACGAAGTTGGAGCAGTGGCTCGAGGTCACAACGACGAAAGAACGATGATGATGATGATGATGGCGACGACGATGATCAGGCACGCACCTGCTTGCGCTCGGTGATGGTCTTGAACATGGGGACAAAGTGCCACGGGCGGAAGGGCGGCTGCTCGCCTCGCAGCGTGGCTTTGATCTGGTAGTGGGCCAGCATGTCTGCGTATCGTCGCAGCGGCGAAGTCACCTGTACCCACCAGGCGCGGTGCACAAACACCATGTGAGCACCATCGCCCCACCGAGCGGCACCCCGTGTGGGGCGACAGGTCGACACGTACCTGCGCGTAGCAGTCGAGGGCCAGCGCAAAGTGCGGGCCGGGGACGGTGGAGTAGGTCACGGGCGGCATGTTCGTCAGCGCCTTCCACGATTTGACGACGGCCTTGCGCTCCTTGCCCCGCACCAGGTACTCAAAGAACTTGGCGTCGTCCTGCGGCCGCTTCTGGACGCGGAAGGGGATGGGCAGCTCGTGCGCCTGCGCGAACCGGGCGGCGATCTCGCCGGCAAGGATCATGAGCTCCTCGACCATCATGCGCGCGCCCTCGCCTTCCTTGAGGCCCTCCAACTCCACCGTGTCGGGCTCGACGGGGGGCGTCGCGTCATCTTCCTCATTGGCCGTGCTTCCCTCCTCGGTGGCGCGGGCATCGACGCTGCGCACCTGCACGCCGCTCTGCTGTGCCACGTCTGCGCGCCGCGCCACACGCTGGTTAGCGGCCAAACGACGTGATGCGGTGCGAGGAGGACCGGAAGGATCGACGTACTGTCGATGCGGATGGAAGCGGTGGGCAGGGAGACGATGACGGCGCCGCGATCCTCTCGATAGCGCCGCCGCAGCTTTGCCATTTCGTGGAGGCCCCACACGGCGCCCATGGCGGCCTCCTTGTCGGAACCCAGCAACGCCACTTCCCTCGTCATCGTCGCTGTTGTCGCGGAAGAGAATGATGAAGACGAAGACGGTGTCGCGGTCGTCAAGGCCCCGCCTCGAATAAACTCGACCAGCTCCTTGCCGATCCCCTCCAAGACGCGGCCCTTCTGCGCCGGCTGCTCTTCTGCCTGCTGCTGCTTGTCTTCCTCCTTCTCCTCGTCTTGTTCACTCTTCTCCTTCTTACTCATCCGGTGGTTCAAGCCGAGGCGCCGCAGGTTCTCCTTGATGGCATTCTATTGCAAATTAATAGCAAATGGAACAGGATCAATAAGTCAATACCAGTTCTTAAAAGAAGAAGAAGAAGAAAGCAGCGCGGTATCAGGTGCAAAGAAGACAAGAGGCAAGAAGGACGGAACCTTGCGCTCTTCGCGGTCGGCGGCGGAGTTGCTGTTGGGGCTGGTCAGAAGCGGGATCTCGGCCGACTGATTTTCCCGTAGCGGGAGCTGGTTTTGCGTGGCCCGGGCGAAGCGCTCCTTCCCAGTAAGAATCAGGGCGTCGGCCTGGCCGTAGGTCAGGCCCAGCACCCGCTCGACCAGCGACGGTCGAATCTGGTACTCCTTGAGCTCGCCCGTGTTAGCGTCGAGCTTGGCGGCAAAGGTCAGTGCGCAGTTGCGCGTGTTGGGCAGCAGGCTGGCCACTCCCGCGGCGAACTTGGAGGGCAGCAGCGGGACCGACACGCCGTTGGGCAGATAGAGCGACTGGGCCCGCTCGCGCGCCATCTGGTCGAGCTCACTGTCGGGCTCCAGCCACCTGCAGGTGACGTGTCCAGAGACGTGTCGTCAGCTCACAAGCCCAAGCCACGGGCCTGGGGGGACGCAACCTCGTGGGGTCAGCCACATGGATGTAGACCCACGTGCTGCCGTCCTCATCGGCCCGGATGGAGAGGCCATCGTCAACCTCGAATGCGTCGAGCGGATCGATCGTGTAGACCGGCATATCCCGCAGGTCCCACCGCCGGTCCGCGTCCAGGTCCGGCGGCGGCCGAGCGATCAGCTCCTGCAGCACCATGTTTCTATAAGGGGCTGGAGACAAGCGGGAGAAGGAGGGGGGGGGCAGCTGAGCGGCGTACGTCGGTCCACGCGGCGGCTTCGTCGGGGAAGTGGAGCGGGCGAGGGTGGAGGATAAGGTCCAGGTTCTCCTTGTCCGAGAAGATCCCGAGCCGGACGAGCGCGTTAAAGAGGTCCACCGGGGTGGCGTCCTCGCCCAGGAGGCCCTCGAGCGGCGTGTGCTCGGCGACCTCGATCGACTCCGTGCTCGGCGTCTGCGAGATCACCGTTGCCGCATACTTGCGCAGGTGCTCCAAGTGCTCCCGCTCGGTCTTCGGGTCCAGCGGGAGCAAGTTGACGTTGTCGTCGTTGCCGTCCTTGTCGCTGCCGCTCTGCGCGGTGGCGGCGTCCAGGCGCTGCCAGCACTGCTGGTAGTCTGGGCTGAGGTCGGCGAGGTCGGGCAGGAAGGCGGGAGGCGGGTTCTGCACGCCCAACAAAGCACAACAACGCGGTGAGATCGTCGGGTTCAGGGTGCAGGGAGATCTAAGACCACCTTGACGCCCTTGAGCGCGTGCTGTAGCTTGCGGCGCAGGTTGACGAGGAAGATCTTGCCGTGCTGCACGCTGTCCGCTCGTCCGCGCATGTCTTCCTTGAGGCTGTCCGCCATCTCAGGATCGCGGCAGACAAAGGCCCGGCCGCGCGGCTTGAAGTAGACCCGCGCTTCCCACAACAAGCAGTGCGCCACATAGGTCTGGGGTGTGAACACACACAGCAGGTGTCAGACGCCAGGCCACCACTGGCCAAAACCAACTGACGCTGAAGCAAGTACCTCGATCGGCCCGGTGCGGCCAAAGAAGAACTCGGCAGCTTGCGTGGGCGTGACGACTGACTTGGCGCCGTCGGCCGTGGCGCGCGTCCAGAGCTCTTCGACGCGCTCGGGCGCCACAGTCGCCTGCAGGTTGGCGGCCTCTTGGGCGAGGGCGACCAGCTGCTTGGCGTTGCCTCGCACCGCCTGGGCGGTCATGCCATCGGTCAGGTCGAGCTCGAGCTGCTCTGTGGGCGGCCACACGTAGGAGAACTTGGCCTGCGTGAGCGCAAACTTGCGCGCATCCTGACTGCTCACGATCCACAGCGTTCTGCCCTCGCGCTCGTGCTCCTCGAGCTTCTGCAGCAGCACGCCAAGCTTGGGTACACCTTCTTCGATGTACTGCACTATGCATCCCTCCTCGGCGGGGTTTGTTGTCGATTCCCGCTCAGCAAATGCGCGCGTAGAGCGGCAAGGCGACGTGTGGAAGGCGCGGCGGAAGCGAATTGATGCACAATCATGAGCCGGTTTTGTTGCACGACGCAGATTGGTAGTAATCTGTGTCCATTTGGCCACATCTTCTACTCGGGAGATGCTGCGGAATCGCGAAAGGAAGAAGGACAGCGGGGTTGATGCTCGCGCTGTATGCCCGAATCCTCGTGTCGGAAGGCTGCCCAGGCCTGCCCCGCAGCACAAGCGCCGCATTTTGCACAACAAGATGAGATTCGCTCTTCGCGCAAGAGAAACTGAGAAATGAAGGAGAAAATGCCATGAAGCAATTAGGCCACGGCGCATGCAGAGAACGAGTGCCATCACGTGATTGAACCCAAGATGGAGACTTGGCGCCAGTACCTTGCCATGCATGAGGCGGCACGAGGCCCGTGTGAGCGCAGCTGGTGGGCCGGTAAGGCTCTGCAAAGCGTGCCCGACGCGGAGGCGGAAGCTCGTAAGCTAATCCACGACCTGCACGAGGCCTGCATGCAAACAAAGCCCATCCTACTCTCGCCGCGTGTGCTTGGCATGGTCTATTTGGATGAAGCTGCACTGTGGGACGAAATCCACGACCAGTGGCGTGCTGAAGACTTTATCCTGCCCGATGGGACCCTCAACTGGCAGCGACTGACCAGCAGCGAAGTGTTGGGCAACATGGACCGCGGACGAGAAGGTGCCGCGCGGGTCATCACGTCGGACGACGATGACTTCCTCCGCGCTGCCCCGTTCCTGCGCAAGGTGAGCCTCTTCGTGCACCGGTCATGGCTCGCCGGCATGTCGTCCACCCGCTTCATCGAGCTCTACCACGACCGCTTCCGCATTGCCGCCAGACCTGAGGTTCGTCTTCACACGTCCTGTGAAGGACCTCCACCACTTGATCGTTGACTCTATATCACGCGCAGTTCTTTGTGGAGGTCTTCGAGCTCATGAACCACGGCAGCGCCGAGAAGGCCCTGCTAGCCTTCAGCCTGCTTTCCAGCGCGTTCGAGCGGACTCTAGGCAAGTGACATCAGCGCCGCCGTTTGTTGTTGTTGTTGTGTTTCCGTGGTGGACTGACCTAAGCCGGGGCGGGCGGGACAGCCGACGTGTTTGCATCGCGCACGGGCTGCGAGGACGGCCTCATCCCCCATAAGCTCAACGAGCTCCTCGTGGCCGACGATATCATTCACGCCATCGGCGCCGAGAAGGTACACGCGCCGCTTCTCAAACGCCTCACGCTTCGTGGACCTCACCCCTGCTGGGCCGGCCAGATGTTCTTCATCCGGCTGTTCATCGGGCCGCTCTCCAGCCTCAACCTCCGCAACCTGGTGTGGCATGGGTTCCTCATGCCACCCGAGTTCCACGCCAGCTATGCGTCGCTCATGATGCTGCTCTATCTGAGCATTGCCGACACGGTCCTCGTTGAGCACGGGGGCCACGACGGCGACGGCGGCAGCAACAAGCGATCCTTCGCGCCTCGCCCGCTCATAGATCTCTCCGGGGCTCGCTACCCCAACATGCCGCCCTCGCTGCACCTCTTCCAAGGTGCGCCGTGGTCGACGACTACGACGACAGCTCGTCCTGGGTCTTCTGGCTCATTGTGGGACTGGCGGGGCGTTCTGTTGCAGAGCCGAGCGACTACGAACAGGTCGAGCAGCTGTTCCGAAGAAGCTTCTTCACGCTGCCGGTACAGCAGGCCGTGCTCCGCGAGATGCTCGCCCAGTACAGGTATCTTCTTCTTGTTCTGCGTCCTTGTGGTCATGGCGTGGGGCGGACTGGACCTTGAGGCTGCTTGGCCTTGATTTTAAAGCGCTTGCGCTGATGCCAAAACAGAGAGGGCAACTACGCCAACGCGCTGGTGCTGCTCTTCCCGCCGTTCGAGCAGCTGATCCGCCGCATCTACGCCATCACCAACGCGCGTCCCGACACCATCCTCTCGGCTGGTGCGTGTGCGCTTGTCCGCCACACTAGACAAACGAGGTTTTTGCACCACCGCTGACCCATCAGGCCTGCGCAGAGAGCGACGTGCTCTACACGACCCTGGACATCCTGTTGAGCACCACCGTGGACGAGAACAAGAACCGGCTCTACGACGAGCTCGGCGACAGCCACGCCAACATCCTGCTGGACATCTTCATCTGGGACGGTACGCTGCAGGCGCACATGAGGGCATGCAATGTAAAGCGTCGGACTAACGAAAGGCTGGGAATGGGTCGCGGGAGGCAGACTCGCTGCGCGTGCGAGACGTGCTGGCCCACGGTGCGGCGATCCCGGCGTCGGTCTCGGTCCAGTTGGCGGATTCGGCCGTGGCCGCGTTCATCGCCCTCTGCCTAAAGTACGACGTCAACGATAACCACCTCGGCACCACAAGGGACACGTACGTGGCCGCGCTTGGCTGCGACACGATCACGCGCAGCCACCTGTTCGTGCGGGACTACCCGCCGGCCTACCACCCGCGGGCCCACCTCAAGGCGCGGATGGGCCGATGCTACGCCCAGCTGGTCCACCTCACGGCCCTCGACCAGCGGATCCGGCGTAGCCCCGTGCCCAATGGGCTCGTCAAGCCGCCAGTGGCCCAGGAGGACGAGACGAAGAAGGAGAAAACGGTAGAGGTACAAGGCTTCACGCTGGCGAGCGTCGAAGCCGAGACCATGGGGCTGGCCCGGAGCCTGCAAGACGCGATCATCGCGCGACACGGCGGCCTATGCTTTGCTCCCGGCGACGACTTCCGGCCCGTGGATCACGTCCTTCTTTCCTCGGTTGCCGACAAGCAGGAGATGGTCAACGCGGAGGTCAACGAGGTGGAGGAGGCTGACTCACGACGACACATGGCCGAGTCGCGATACCGCGTCACGGCCCACTTCACGCTGCGCGAGCAGAGCAAGGTGGAGATCCTGGGCACCTTGGCCGACCAGGTGGCCTCCTTCTTGCACGAGGTATGACCACGTCGCATGCCTCGTCTCGCCTTGTCTCGTCATTGCCACAACCTTCTTATCAATCTGCGCCGTACCCAAGGTGGCTGTCAAGTACGAGGGCCTCTACGAGATGGTGGTGTCCCGAAAGGTGCGCCTAGAGATGAATGTCTTTGGCCTTGACTGACTAGCGGGCTGACTATGAGCAGGCGTGGAAGCGGCATCGAACGTCGTTTGTGCAGCTGCAGGAGAGCTGCCGCTTCATGCTGGTCGTCTCCTCGATGCTGCTCCTCATTGCCGATGAGTGCGCCCAGAGCGAGGAGGCCCCACGCGGTGACTTGGCGCTGCTCTGCAAGAACTGCGCGGGCTCGCTCGAGTCGTGCGCCAAGTCCACCAAGTGGAAGCGCATCGTACTGCCCCTCATTCCTCTGCTCGCGCGTGCGACTTGAATGGACCGTTAACAAACAAGGCGTGGGCGGCACACACCACATAGGTGGAGCTGCTGGCGGCGTTCCTGGGCTTTCACACGCGGTTTGACTACCGCAAGAGCCTCCTCAGCCAGAAGGAGGCTGTCAAGTTCGACATCGGCTTTGCTGCCTACCTCACGAGCCTCCTCCCCGCGGCGGAACTCGCCTCTCCGCTGTCTTCGTCATCTTCCTCTTCATCTTGCTCGTCATCGACATCAGCCGTGCCATAGGGGCCCCTCCCTCTCTTCTTTCTCTCGAGAGGGCGACAACAAAGAAGAGAGGAAGGTGCTGTTCAAAAATCGATTGGTACATGTCGTGAAGTTGATTTGTCGTTGGGGACAGAAGTAGTACAAAGAGGGCGGCCACGATCGTGTATGTACAGAGCTCACAGGAGGGGTGCCGATGATGATCACGACGACAGCACGCGGGGAAGCCGCGGGCGGTGTGGTGGCCGAGTTGAGGTGATGATGACGGTGGTGGTGATGGTCAGGAGATCTTGCCCTCCAGCAGCTTTATACACTTGTCGCGCTCCTCCTCGACGACCTCGAGCTGCTTGGCCAGCTTCTCGTTCTCGTCGAGCACCTCGAGCAGGTCCTTGGTGAGCCCCTTGAGCTTCTCGCGAAGCTCCTCGACCTGCGCCATGAGCTCGAGCTTCTCGGTCTTGTGGGACTCCACCATCATCATCCTCGTGTTGCGCCACTCCTTCTTCTCCTGGACCTCCCTCATCTGCTCTTCCCGTAAGATCTGGTCCGCTCGGCTTCCGCCCTTGGGCGCCTCCGCCGTCGCCGCCTGCGGTCCGCCCGCCACGCCCGGCCCAGGGTGCCGGGGCGACGGCCTCGGGCTCAGGCTCGACGCGGCTGGTGGCGGCGCCGCCGACGAGACGGCCTTGCTGCCTCCGCCAGCGCCGGAGGCCGCCTTGAGGGATTCGAGCTCGCGCTCGAGTCGCTCATTGTGGAGGGTCAGGTTCCGGTTGGCGTCGTTGCACTCGATGTAGCGTCGCTTGAGCTGGCTCATGAGCGGGCCGGCTCGCCGCTTGAACTGGTGCAGTTCCTCCTCCAGTCGTCTTCGCTCTGCGTTGTCATCACCATCAGCAACGAGATCACGACACCACCAAAGAGACGGAAGAGGGGACGGACCCGAGCACTCGCGCTGGAGCTGGGACTGGAGGGCCTCGACGGTGGCCGGGCCCGGGAGAGGATGGGCGCTCGTGGAGAAGAAGCTCTTCATCTTCTTCCAGCCCTCGGCGCCCTGCCCGCCGCCGGCGAGCAGCTCCGTGCGGCCCCGGTGGCGGTCGGGCGACCCCATGCCGGCGGGCTGGGGCTTGCCGCCCGAGGGGGCGGCGGCGGTGGCGGCAGCGCTCGACGGGTCGCCCACAGCAGCGTCCGTCGTCTTCTTCCTCCAGCCGCTCGCGGTGCCCACGTTGGGCAGGCCGCCGGCCTCGTGGAGGGTCGAGTCCGCCGAGCCGCATCGCTGCATAGACGGCTCGCCGATACCGCTGCCGAGGCCGATGCCGCTGCCGCCATAGAGTGAGGGCGAGGACGCCCCAGACGGGCGCCACGCCGCATAGGCGAGGCCGCCGCGGGCGCCAGATGGAGAGGAGGAGGATGGGGTGGTGGAGAAGGAGGAGGCAGGGAAGGACAGAGCAGCGGGTGGCGATTGGGCGGCAGGTGTTTCAAAGAGGCCGGTCCCGCTCTCCAAATGCAGTTTCATCTTTCGTCGATTGTCGACCCGCCCGCCCCCGCCCGCTGGTCGGCCGTTGGCAGCAGCACCGCTGTTGTTGGAGGAGGAGGCGCGTTGTTGTGCGGCCGCCTGAAGGAGATTGACGGCCTCGGGTTTGTTAAAACGACGAGCGACGGAGAGGGGCGTCTCCCCGAATGCATCGACAACCTCCACTTCGGCGCCAGAGTCGAGCAGGGCCTTGATTGATTCCACGTTATTGAGCGCGGCAGCGATGTGGAGCGCCGTTTGCCCGCTCTTGGCGTCTCGTTCATCCACCTCGGCGCCAATTTTAACTAAGGAAATCACATTTTCGTACACGTTTTGTTTCGCTGTCTGATGCAGGGCCAGCGCCGACGAGGCATCCATGCTTTTTTCTGAGAATCTCCTCCAACGCCCGGGGCCTTGCCACCGCCAACGTTGGGTTCCTCCTTTTCGTAAGAGGCCAGTTTAATCTTCCCTTCGCTCCACGCCAACACGACCACTGCCGAGGTTATTGCTTGCCTCCTGTCGGCGAATAATTATTTCGCAACGATCTTGCCTTCTTCAAATTCTTGAGTATCTGCGCACAGGGGCCAAGCGACGGCGAGGCCGAGCGCGACGGCGACACGCTTGTGGCGTGATTGCGGATGAGCGTGGCGGCGTGGTAGAGATCGACGGTGTAGTAGATGCCGTTGGCAAGCGGAGAATGCTGATGGCGAGCCGGACGGTGGTAGAAGCTGAAGGCGAGCTGAGTTGGTTGTTGAATAATGATGGTGAATTGGGTGGGCTGGTAGAAGTTAGATGCCGTGTTTGAGGGCTTGGTGGCATGAATGGTGTCGTTGACGCCATTGGAATGGCTGAGTGAGATTGAGCAATCTCCGGGTAAGTTTGATGGTAGGCGCCAGCGTCTTGTTGGCAAGCGATGAGAAAGCAGGGGAAGCTGAGGCGAGCAGGCACTCCAGGAGCAGTTGCTTTTTTGCACCCCGTGAAGATTAGCTAAGGTCGACGAATAATGAAGCAAACGAGCTTGGCTTCTTCAAATTCTAGCGACCCAGCAGATTGCTCCGGTGGCACCATGCTCTACCATGAGCGAATGTGCGGCTTCAACGTTGTGGCGGAGAAGCACAAGCTTGTGGCCTGCACGTTCGTCGCTGAACGTAACAACAAACCTTTTGGTCACGCAAACGGAGGGGAACACTTGCGCATCCTAGGTTGCGGTTTTTGGCCGCGTGCCGTGTTACATCCGAGTGTTGGCCCATAAAAAATAAAAACTAGTATGTGCATTTCGTTTTTTCGGCCTGTACCACGCGCACACAACACTCGCCGCGGCCTCGCGGGCCGGACATCATGTCGTCTGGGTCAGGAGGAGGGTCGGCCTCCACGGAGAGCCTGGTGAAGGCCATCGAGGAGGGCAAGAGGCAGAAAATGGAAGCCTTGTTGGCGAAAGGCGTCGCTGACATCAACGGCTACTATGTACTCCCCCCACCCCACGCTGCTTTCTTTTTCCCTCTCGGTTGTTCATGGTCTGGAGTGTTCTCTAAACGGAACCACAACTGTTTTTCACAATTCCTCGACAAAATCCAAGAATGTACGCCACCTCCACTCCCAATTCGATTCAATCTTGTTGTCTCACTTTTGCGCTTCTGGTGTGGTGCAACAACAAGGGGGTACGTCACATCCTCTTCAACTCATCCCTTCCTCAGCTCAGAGCATGCCTCCTAACTGCGCACCACGTGGTCGCACTATTTTTTTTTGCCTACCCCGCGGCAGATGGTACGCGCCCCTCTTGCGGACCTCCTTGAGGACCAACATGCTCCTCTTTGCCCTTGGCTCACTTTATCCTCACAGACGGCGCTGCACTGGGCGTGCTACCATGGACGGACAGATGCTGTGCAACTCCTGCTGCAGCACAAGGCCGCAGTCAATATTACAGAAGTACTGCTTCTTACTTGGGAGGTTGGGTATGAAGTGTAGGCCTGCTCACCGTCGTTTCTTCTACAGGAGGTACCTCCTCCCCCCTCTGGCCAAATCCCCCAGGTCATCCGTCTTGGCTGATGAAGGCTGCCATGCTGCTTTGCCGTTGGTCAATTGCAGGAAGTACGTGTCTACTTCGTTCATTCAGCATGTAGTGTGTGACGTCTAATCGCAACACCACTCTCTATCCATTACACTCGACAGGGGGTACGTGTGTCCTGTCTCTTTTTCTGCACAAACTCGCCCACAACAGACTCGTCTCAACCACTTCTTCTTTCCCTCTACTCTCTTGCCTCCGGCCGCTGCCGCGATTTCGCTTCACCATCTGTGGGATCAGCCTGAGGTGCGCCCGTGCCTTGTGGGTGCTTACTCTCGCGAGCAAAGGCTCACATGATGTTACACGCCAACAGACGCCGTTGCACTACGCTTGCAAGCTTGCCAATCGCCGAATCATGGAGATGCTTCTCGGCTCCGGTGCCGATCCTGATGCTCCCGGCGTACGTCCATGCCTCCCCTGAATTGATCCGTTTTCATGGCCATCTTTCTCACTTTTGTCTCGCCCCGCTCCTCTTTCTCGCCGACCAACACTACACACAGTGGGTACGCGTAGCTGCCTTGTTTCACCTGATGTTAGATGCAAACTGAATGATTCTGCTTTCCTTTTTTTTTTTTCTTGTCATCGCTCCTGGGGCACAACAGGATGTACGTCTCCTCCCCTCCTCTTCTTCCCGCTGCTCGGTGTAGCGAGAAGTCAAGCTCAAACATCGTCTTCTGTGCCGTTGGCCGGCAGTATCAAACGCCTCTCGAGGTGGTGCTCAGGAAGAACCATGTGGAGGGCATGATCACGCTCCTCACCTTCGGTGCTCGCATCACCGACAACGTATGCCCCCCCCCCCTTGAGGCGCACTTCCACCTCGTTGATGATCCTTCATAACATCGTGTGCACGCGTTGGCCATGGTGGAGAGCAGGCCTACAAGATCTTGTGGAGCCTGACAGAGATCGATCTGTCGTCAAAGAATCTCAAGAACGTGCCCGAGTGGGCGGTGCATCTTACGAGCGCCAAGAAGATTGACCTGTCGTGGAACCAAATCAACGTGCTGCCGGTGTTTCTCACGCAGATGCCCAACCTGCGCGAGCTGCGGCTCGAGGGCAATCCGCTCGAGAGCATTCCGGCCGAGGTCAAGGAGGGCGGCCTCAAGCGGCTGCTGGTCTACCTCAAGCAGCTCGAAATCTCTCGCGTCAAGTGGAACCGCGTTAAGCTCATGTTTGTGGGCAAGGAGGCCGTGGGCAAGACCTCGCTTCTCCGCGCCTTCCACAAGCATCTGGGTTCCTCGGCCAAGCCTCCCACCCCGCGCAAGCAGAGCACCGGCAATCTCCTGAAGGGCTTTGGCCGCAAGGTACATAAGCTCTCCCCCTCTGGCTCCCCCCCTCTCCTCTTTCTCTCTTTCCCTAATCCTCGTCACGATTGCCCACACATGGAATGCAGTCAAAGGATTTTGCGCAGCTGAGCACGGATGGTATCGAGATGGGCGAGCTCGCTATTAGCGATTCGGGGCTCAACAAGAAGGCCAAGAGCGAGAAGGATGGGCCCGAAAACGACATCATTTTCCAGACGTACGCCACTCTTGATCAATCACCTTCCAGAACGTTGCGCACAACTCATTCCGATTGCAGATACGATTTTGGGGGCCAGTTGGTGTTCTACCCGACCCACCAGTTCTTCCTCACAGCCCGATCCATGTATTTGGTCATCTTTGACGTCAACGACCAGGACCTCCACCACGTTCGCTACTGGATCAAGCAGATCCGCGCCAGCACCCAAGGTACGTCATCAGCCCTCTTCACCTGAATTCTTGCTCGCTCCCGCCGGGGCAGAAACGAAAAACTGATGAGCTCCCCGGATTGTGCGGTAACAGGCGTGGAGACACCGGTATTCATCGTGGGTACCCACATCGACTCGCCCATGTGCGACCGCTCCAAGCTCCACGATGTCGCCCGCCTCCTTAGCAGGTCCACTTTGCCCCCGCTTCTTCTTCTTCTTGTCCTCTTTCGGGAAGACGCCTCACACTCGACCGCGTCGGGGTGGCAAATCGATGAATGCGCAGGGAGGACACCAACATACGAAAGGTGGTGTTCGTGAGCTCAAAGACACAGGAGGGCATCCCGGAGCTCCTTCATGAACTCGTCCATGGGGCCAAGAGGCATTCCTTCCTCAAGCAAGTCATTCCGGGATCCTACTTTGACCTCTTCCAGATTCTCCAGAACATGCGCCGCGAGGGTTCGCAGCCTCGTCACCCTCCTTCATCGTTCATTATCTTGGGTGGCCTGACCGCCTGGAATTGCAGGCGCGCAGGCTCATGCGAGCTCCATCGTTGAGCTGGGCTCATCGGAGGACGTGCTGCTTACGACGGCTCCGCTGTCGGTGCGCAAGAAGGACAAGAAGGAGTACGTCCGGTTCATCAACTGGGACCACATGGTGCGTCTAGGAAAGAGCTGTCAGATCGAGGAGGACTGCATCAACGAGGTGGTCTCTTTTTTCCACGTACGTTGTTCCTCTCTGTGAGCTGAGATCACCCGAGTTCACGTCGCCGCGACGACAATACTCAGGACGTGGGCTGCTTGGTGCACTTTGACGACTCGTTTGGGTCGCTCAAGGACCTGGTGATTATCGATCCGCAGTGGCTGGCCGACGTGATGAAGAGCGTCATCTCCTTCAACAACAAATGGGTCAAGAACGGCCTCATCAGCGAGGCCGAGCTCCGCCAGTGGATCTGGCGCGATTACCCTCCGGAGCTCCACGCCTCGCTCCAGCGCATCTTCGAGCGCTTCCAGGTATATATTTGTCGTCTGCCTCGCCCGTTGCGCCATTGCCACGTCAGCACGGCACTGGAAATAGGTCTTACCGACGAATGGGCGGGGCTTTGTCTAGATTCTGTTCCCGCTGCGCAGCGGTTTGCAGGAAAAGACGCTGGTGGCGCCCTCGCTGCTGCCCGAGGAGTGCCCGGTGGAGCTGGACACCGTGTGGCCGGCCAGGTGCGACCGGGCCACGATCCACTTTGGACGGCTCTATCACCTGTCCTTCCTTCCCATCGGCCTCTTCTCCCGGTTAATCGTCCGCGTACGATGATCTCCTCGCGTTGATTTTCCAAATTACTTTCTCTCTTATTGAAACTGGTCTTCTTATGATTCAGGTAATGCACATCTCGGGCGTCAATTTTGTCGTGGCCTGGCGTAGCGGCCTCGTGCTGGAACTCAACTCAGAGGGCCAGCGAGAGCGGCTCCTTATGCAGCAACACCTCGACCCGGACTACCGCATCAGCGTTTCCGTCCGAATGGAGAGCGACGGTACGACGCCCTAGCTCCAATCTGAGTTCCTTTCTCAACAGCAGCTCACGGGGACTTGGCGATCTGTCATGGCAGACCCGACGCTCGAGGGCGAGGCCGCGGCCAGACGCAGCAAGCTGCTCGAGCAGGTGGTCTACAACGTCGACAGCCTCTTGATGAGCTGCGTTGGTGCGTCAGAATGGACGGGCCCCATCGTACTACATCTCAACTGACCGATATGCACTGCAGGGCTCGGTCTGATCAAGAAAGTGCTCTGTCCCCTGTGCATGACCGTCCGCGCCGTGGGCTGCGATGTTGGCGCCGAAGGTGACTTGGACAAGCGAAGCAGCCCACGGTCCCTGTCCCGGTCGAATCGGCCACGGTCCCCCGAGCCGGGCGAGTTCCGGACCAAGCCGGCCGTTTCGTCACGCGAGGCCACGGCCACGGCCACGGAAGAGGCAGACGCCCAACAGCCGGGTGACGATGACAACAATAACAATGACGTAGACGATGAAGATGAAGTCGAAGTCGAGACCAGTGCTCCGGTTGTCACTGCGGCTGATCTGAACTACCAGCGCACCCGCTCCTTCTCATTCTCATCGGGGGTGGTGCCGGTGGTGCCGGTGGTGGAAGACGGGAGCACGTTCGGGTACCGCGAGGTCATCGACGCCATCCAGGCCAAGACCAACATGGTCTGCCAGCGAGCCGAGCACGAGGTCAGCCCCGGCCGGGCCGCGCCGGACCTCCTCCTCGCCGGTGTGCGCAACATCAAGGCCTGTGAGCTGCGCAAGGAGAAGCTCGTCGGCGAGGGCGGCTTCGGCGTCGTCTATCGGGGCACATGGAACCGCGCTGTGGTGGCCATCAAGGAGCTCTCTCCAGCCGCCGAGGTCAGTGCCGTAGCCACCACCACCCATACACTTGACCTCTGACTCTCGGTCAACACGGGGGGGATGTGAGTGCAGCGTCAATTGGTGGCGCGTGGACTTGAGGTCGAGAAGAACGACACGAAGGAGTTCAAGCAGTTCGACGAGTTCCGCCACGAGACCTTCCTTATGAGGTGTGCAGCAGCTAGTACCCCTCCCCTTGCCCGCGCGGCTGCTGACCTGTGGCTTCGTGGTGTTTATTGTTGTCGACATTCGGGTGGCCTTCAACTGGCGCAGCTGCCTGGAGCATGAGAACGTCGTGCGGCTCTTCGGGATCTGCTACGACCCGCTCTCGATGGTGATGGAGTTTGCTTCACGAGGCGACCTCCACCACTTGCTGCTCTCGTCGCAGCTCGCCGACGTCAAGTGCTCCCACGCAACGCACGCGGACCTGATCGGCAGCAGCCTACAGCCCGTGACCGTCAACCCCGGCGACCGGGTGGCCATTCACCGGGATCTGCTCGAGGACGAGCTGTGCGAGGTGGTGACCACGCACAACATGCGAGGCGCCATCCCGTCAGCCTGCCTCAAGCGCCTGCCGCCGCCACTGTCGGACGAGCGCCTCCCTTGGCGCCTGCGCTGGCGCATCGCGCTCGACGTGGCCCGCGGCATGCGCTACCTCCACTCTTTCCGGCCACCGATTGTTCATCGCGACCTCCGCAGCCCCAATGTTTTCGTACACATCACCATCACCATCCTTTCCGCATTTCCTGCATGCGCGGCCTGACGTTTATGGTGTGTGCGTGACTGTGCAGCTGGTCAGCATGTCCCCGGAGGCGCCCGTCGTAGCCAAGATCGGCGATTTCGGTGCGTGGCGGGAGGGTTGGAGTTGTTGCTGGTTAAGGAACCTCTCATTGTTGTGCTCAATGATGATGGTGCTGCTGGTGGTTTGGTTCAATCAAACAGGGCTGGCGCGGCACGTCAACGCTGCGCTCGACGAGGCGTTGCGGACGTGGCAATGGCTCGCGCCGGAAGTGCTAAGTCACAAGCGTGTAGAATACGACGAGCGTTCCGACATCTACAGGTGCGTTGACGGCACGCGCACACGCACAGACGCGCTTGCGGGCCTGTTGCTGACAAAGTAAACACCAACACACAACACAACACCAGTTTTGGGATTGTTTTGTGGGAGATCGCCACCAGGCAGAGCCCCTACACCACTGAGTATTGGGACAAGTACGCCAACGCGCTTAAGGACAACGACAACAATGGTGTTCTGATGATGGTGATGATGGTTGTTGTTTGTGCCTCCAGGTTCCAGCGGAACGGATACTTCCAGGCGATGGACTGCCGTAACGCGATCGTGGACGGGACCTGTCGCCCGACCCCTCCGCCGGAGAGCAGCGGCTGCCCAACGAGCTTCGCCGACCTCATGCAGGCTTGTTGGCGAAACAATCCAGACGAGCGGCCATCGTTCGGGGCCATCGTGCGCACCATCGAGGAGGAGATGGCCAAGATCCCGCCCGAGGACCGACGACAACGAAGCAAGCAGAGCCACAACGCGATCAAGTACCACTGAGCTGCGTAATAAATAAATTAATAATTTTTAATTTTTAGTATTTGGTTTGTGTTGGTGTTTGTGAAGGTGCTTAACCGCCATCTGAAGAGCCGCATGGTAGTTGTCAGATCGACAAGCTTGCCGCTGGCTGGGATCCCACCCCAAGCGAACAGTCACCGAAGCAAGCTGGGCTCAGTAAGCGGCGAATTCCTCCGCGTTTTCGGTGGTGTTGGTTCGGTGTCCTGTCTTGATTTTGAGAACGAAGGCGCCGATTTATTTGACAACAAAACAATTGGAACAGAGAGAAGGAGGAGGCCATTCCAGAGCTCACAGCTTTTGCACCGTAAAGATCCTAAATTCATTCGCTGCCAACTCCATTCGAGCTCACACAGAAGTCGTATTAGGATGTCAGCTACAACTACCCTTCTTCAGATGCTTTGCGTAGCGTTTTGCTTCTTCTCGCTTTTCTTGGTACGTCATGTTCCTTTCATCGTAGGTCAACCACAATCATTGCCATGAGGCGATTTCTGCCCCCCCCCCCGCAATCAAAACATTAATCACAATCCAATTTATTGATTGTGCCATAATCACAGGCGGGGGTTGAAGGCGCGAACAACACATGCCCGGCTGCTTGCGGGTCTTGCGTGGGAGGAGATACTGGTGGCTGCTGCTGGCAGCACATTGATTTCGCCAACAAGACCTACTGCGACCGATACTGCATGGTGGCCGACTACACCTGCTGTGGCTGCGTTGTGGTCGACGTAACCAATGACATCTTCGAGTGCTACAGCTGCCCCAAGAACCAGGCGTGCATCGAGAACTGGCGACACCTCAACCCGCTGCCCAACAACCAAACTGGTTGGTATTGCGCCAGCGGCTCTGCTCTCACTCCCTCGCGCTACCTGGTCGTCCTCGCCCTTGCTCTCTTCTTCTTCGTCGCCTTTGTCGATTCCTTCTTCTCCTGCGCCGCCTTCCGGGACCTCAAGCCATAAGCTGGAAAGAGAGAAAGAGAGGAGGAGCGGCAAGAAGAGTTGGAAAGAGGCAGCATTTTCTTGTGTCGAAGCAGGATTCCCTCTTCGGTCTGAATGTACATCTTCTTTCTATACTCCAGATCACGTGCAGCGTCACGACCACTCCGCAGATGGCCCATTTCAGGCACCAACTCCGAAGGTGAGTGCGTAGAGCCACGGCCGTCTTGGGGCTTCATCGCTCAGCTCAACCGGGTTAGCGTTCCTACGACTGGAATAGGAACTCCCAAACTCGGTGGTACCAGTCTTCGTCTCCCGGAGCTTGGATGTCAAGAACATGATGTCGAACATACCCCAAGTATTTTTGGGCTTCAAGCCTGGAGTCACCTTTACCCTGCAACCAACACACCGCGGCTAAAAAGCTGGGAATTGTGGGGGGCAGGGACCGAATGGCCGGAGTACTCCCTGGCCCAGACCATAGTTCAAACCTCCCACCTCGCGAAACATCATGATGGCGTCATGTCGCCCAACCTTGCTGCCTTTATTGGTTCTACTTCTTGTAGGCGCTGGCGTGAAGGTGGGCTGCATCTCGCTTGCCGGCTCAGGCGAAAGCTGGTCATCGAGCTTCTACAGCACCCTCTCCACGGGCTATCTCTACGTGCAAGACGACCTCGAGCTCGAATACACGCCGACGACGAACATGTCGTCCGCCTTTCAGTCGGTCGAGTTGGCACGTCTGGCCTTTATCAGCACTCCGGCGATTCTCGGGCCCTCTCGCAAGGCCGAAGCGAAAGGAATCTTCCACAGCGTGCCCATCGCCGCCACGGCCCTGACTCTCTCCTTTCAAGCCAGCGGCTTCACCAACTCGTCCCAGAGCAACCCCATCATTCTGGACGTGAACACGCTGGTGGCCATCTTCAAGGGCGACATCACGTCATGGCAAGACGCACGTATTACGGAGTTAAATCCGTACATTCAGTTTCCCAATGCCGACATTACGCTCGTCTATTGCAACCAAATGGAGGGAGAAGGCGACGTCCTCCGCCGCTTCCTGGTCCGGGCCGACACACAGCTGGCCGCTCTCCTGAATTCTTCGACGTCCGGGCTGTCGGCCCTGGCGCCAATGACGTCCGGCCGGGCCGTGGAAGCGTGCTTGCTCCAGGACAAGCTCAGTCTCATGGCCAACACCAGCGGCATGTCAACCTCGCTGGTCACGGTGATGCTCCCTGAGCTCGCTGGGAGTGGCCTGCTCTCGACGAAAATGAAGGTGAGCACGGGCACCGGTGGCGTGGGCGCTTCATCGGTCGTCGTCTCCCCGACGACAGCCACCATCACCGCCGCCATGGCGGTGTCTGCCGGGTCCTACGACATCTCCACGCCGGGATACAACTCTTCCTGGCCTCTCTCGACGTTGCTATTCCAGATCGTCGAGAGCGACATCCCGTCCACCACCAACTGCTACATGCTAAAGTACGTGTTCGATTTTGCCTCGTGGCTGCAGGTCAACGACGGCGCCATCGCCTCCCTCTCCACGACATCGCACGCGCCTCTGAGCGCGTTGTACCGGCGAAGCATGCTCGACTACATCGGCAAGGTCACGTGTGGCAACTACACGGTGATGACGACCGCCTACCTGCTCGGGTCTGGGCCGCTGCTTCCAGTCTACCCCTCACTGGCCGACTCCTACTCCTCATCGAGCTTCAACCTCAAGTACTACACGAGCACTTCGTCCGTCCTCTCCATCAACGACATGCTCAGCGCATCGCTGGACTTTGCCACGACGGGCTCGACCATCACGCCACAGCAGCAGGCGCAGAAGCCGGACATGATCGCGCTGCCCATGATCGCCTACGCCTGTGGGTTCTCTTACTACCTTCCCGAGCTCGCCGGGATGGGCCAACTCGTCATGAGCGTCAACGTCACAGCCGAGATTATGCTTGGCAACATCTCGCACTGGGACGACTACCGAATCGCTGAACTTAATCCGGACCTGAGCCAGTTCCTGCCGCACAAAGAGATCAAGGTCTTCGTCATCACGTCCTCGCAGGTGATCACGCAGACGATGAACACCCTGCTCAGTCTGGAGCTTCCCGAGTACGCGAGGATCGTGGGCAACTCGAGCGTGGGCACCGACTACCCGGTGCTGCACAAGGCGCCCGAGCGTTGCATCGTCGTGGAAAACCAGAACCAGGCGTGGGACCTCGTCAAGAGCACGCCCTACATCTTCTCCCGCAGCACCAGCTTCTACGTCTACACGCAGCCCAACCTGAACCTGGTGAAGCTGAAGGGCTCGTTTGCGTCGGGCAACACCGTGGCCGTCACGAAGGAGTCCATCACCGAGGCCATCACCAACGCGCCCGCGGCGCTGAGCAATCCCCTCATCTACCGCTCGCCGGGCAACAACAGCTGGCCCGCCGTCGCCTACAACACGATGATGGTCCTGTCGCGGACCATGACCGACTGCACTCGCGCGCACGCTCTCGTGGACTGGATCTACTGGATGCAGACGTCGAGCACGGCCGGCCAGGTGGTCGACATCAACCAATTCGTCCGCGCCGGCGACTCGAAGCCGATCCTGTCGTACCTTCTTAACGCCATCGTCAACGTCACTTGCGACGGCGTGGCCGTCAGCAGCGTCTCCAACTGCGTCATCGATGGCACCATTTGCTCCGACCACGGCACTTGTAGCGAGAACGCCTGTCGGTGTGAGACCGGATGGACAGGCTCGCTGTGCGAGCGGCCCACGAGCAACGGCAGCAGCGGCACCGAGGCCTACGTCATCGTCCTCGCTTCACTGCTGCCCTCGGTCTTCCTGGTGGCCTTCTTCATCCTGTGCGTGCTGGTGCTCATCCTGTGCATCGTCCACGTCAAGAGCCGGCGCATCGTCAACGAGTGGGAGATCGATATCGCCGAGATCGAACTGGCCGACTTGCTTGGCAAGGGCGCCTACGGCGAGGTCTACAAGGCCTCGTGGAAGGGCAGCGAGGTGGCCGTCAAGATGATCGCCTTCGACGGCCCCGGCTTCGACGCTGGCGGCGGCAGCGGCCTGTCACTTAGTGCGGTAGCCTCGCGCTTCCGCGAGGAGGCCGAGATTATGTCTCGCCTCAGGCACCCCAACGTCGTCTTGTTCATGGGCGCGTGCACGAAGCCTCCCAAGATGTGCATCGTCATGGAGTACATGACCCTCGGCTCGCTCTTTGACTTGCTCCACAACGAGCTTGTGCCCGACATCCCGATGGCCCTCCAGGTCAAGATGCTCTACCAAGCGGCCAAGGGCATGCACTTCCTCCACTCGTCGGGCGTCGTCCACCGCGACCTCAAGTCCCTTAACCTCCTCCTCGACGCCAAGTGGGTACGTGGCCTTGGCTTGGATGATGACAACAACAACAACAAAACTTAAGGAAGTGAATTTCCGCAGAACACCAAGGTCGCCGACTTTGGCCTCACTTCGCTCAAGGGCGCCGTGGCCAAGCAGCAGCAAGGGGCAGTTGGAACGGTGGCCTGGATGGCACCCGAAGTCCTTGCTGAGTCCAAGGACGTCGACTACATCCTGGCCGACGTCTACAGGTTCGCTCTGTCTTGGCCAAGCATTGCTGGGTGCTTCGCTGACATCTGATTTCTTTTTTCTGTACAGCTTTGCGATTGTCATGTGGGAGCTGCACACGCGCAAGATGCCCTATCACGGGCGTATGCAGGCTCAGATTGCGGTCGGCGTCATCCGTGACGGTGAGCGGCCTGGCCGGGAGTACACCGAAAGCGAAATAGCCCACATGGACCCTACCGAGGCCTCGCTCGTGCAGCTCATGCAGCGCAGCTGGCACCAGGACGCCCACCTACGCCCGGCCTTCCTCGAGATCATGTCCATTCTCTCGACGCTAAACTCGCACGGCACCGGCACCGGCACGAGCACATCGTCCAGTAGCTACATCACTGACCAGTCGCAGCGCGTCCAGGCCATGGCCCGCACCAACGAGTACGGGACCGAGGGCGACCTCGAGTTCTCCACGATGAGCTCCTCGAGCCGGCCTTCGGGCGACGGCGACGCCGGCCACAAGGCCGGTCTTTCCGTGCCGCGCAACGACGTCTGTTTTGTGGTGTGCGATCTCGTAGGGCTCGACCGGGTGTGGGAGGCCAACCCACAGACGGCCTACGACACAATCGAGGAATTCCGTCGCGTGGTCAAGTCCAAGAGCCGCTACATCGGCCACATCTTCTCCACGCCCAAGCTCCGCAGCGGAGGCACCTTTGCGGTGGCCTTCCACGACGCTGGCTCGGCCATCACGTTCTGCTCCGGCGTCGTGCGGGACACGCAAGGAACGGCGGCCCAGGCGCATGTCCGCATGGGCGTCTGCTTCACCGCGGGCCCGTGCAAGCCGCCGCCCGACGACGCACTCCGGAAGACTTACCGCGAGGAGGACGTTGCCGAGTGCTACGATGCATGCGTCAAGGCGCGCCCGGGTCAGGTCATGTGCGCGCAGCAGTTCAAGCTGCAAGCCGAGAAGCAAAAAGCCTCGTGTGCGTTCAAGGCTCATGGCCGATCTGGCGAGCACTACCTGATGGTCCCCAACAACGGCAAGACCGATGGCGGAGACCCCACGGCCGGGGAGTCTGACCAAGAGGATGACGATACCATGTCGACGGCCGGCTCAACCGACGCAGGCGACGAGCCTGACGAGCTCGACTCGCACAGCGGCCTGTGCTCGTCCAACGCCTGTTCGTTCATCATCAGCGACCAGCACCTCAACGTGTTTGGCGGAGAGCTCATCGGCGCCGGCAGCTTTGGCCGCGTGTACCGCGGGGAGTTCAAGAACACCGACGTCGCCGTGAAAGAGTTGGCCGGCAAGCGGATCGATGAGGAGAGCATGCTCCGGATGCGGCTCGAGGCGGCGATCCTCTCGCGGATCGATCACCCCAACGTATGCTCCTTTAGTATTCTTCTCCTCTTTGCCATCACCTGAACTGACCCCCTGGCAGGTGGTCAAGATGATGGGACTCTGCATCTCTGGGCCAGGCCTGTCGCTGGTGATGGAATACGTCCCCAATGCCAACTTAGACACGATCACGTGCAACACCAGCATCAAGCTGCCCATGGCCCGCCGCATGGCCATGCTGCGCGACGCGGCGGCCGGCCTGGCCTTCCTGCACTCGCGGGGCATCCTGCACCGCGACATCAAGCCTTCCAACCTGCTCGTGGACGACGACTGGCGGGTCAAGGTGGCCGACTTTGGCTTCGCGCGCCTCAAGGAGGACAACGCCACGATCACCCACTGCGGCACGCCTCTGTGGATGGCACCCGAGCTTCTTACGCGCTCGCCCAGCGGCAACAAGGACGATCTCGACGTCGACAAGGCCAAGAAGGCCGATGTCTACGCCTTTGGGCTGGTCGTGTGGCAGCTGATGGCACGCACGAAGCCTTATGTCGGCCAAGCTGGCCGTGAGGCCGGTATCTACGACGTGGTCAACAGGGTCGTGCAAGGCGAGCGGCCCCCGATCCCATCGGACTGCCCAGCCGGCGTGGAGGACCTGATCAAGCGTTGCTGGCGCAACAAGGCCAAGAAGAGGCCCGACATCGACGAAGTTCTCTTCTTCTTCAACTCCCAGCTTGAATCCGCTCGTCCTTGACCCTGCGCAACCCTTGCCTGACCATGTACTTTTACAAAAAGACAAGAACAAGATCGAGGTTAAAAATAAGGTTATGCACATCATGATTCTCCCGTTACGTTGTATCGTGGAGGTGATCTTATCAGCATAGCCCCGCGGTCCATCTCGTGGCTGGCAATTGCAGATATGGATAGGGAGTGTTTTTTTTATCCTGGTCGGGCGTGGTTACACACCAGTAGAGCTTCCGGAGCGCTGACGTCAGGCTCCAACTTTAGTCGCTTGCCATCGATTGGCGGGACGTGCGTCTACCAGTGCGATCGATGTAAAACTTTCCTTTTGACGGTCGGCTTGACTGGTACCAGCCCACCGGGGCCCTGCGCCAAGAATGCCGACAGGTAGACCGGGGTCTTGAACATCACTGCCAAGGACCATAAATTGGAGACCTCTTCGCACTTCCCTGTATCGACACCATCACACTCTAGCACACCAAGCTGAGCCTGTACTTTAACCACTGTACTATACAACTGTCAAGCAACATGAAGAGCGCCTACATCGCCTTGCTCTTGGCTCTCTCCTTGGTCGCCCTCGCTACGGGCTCCATGGAGGAGCGAGACACCAACTACGACTACGTCATCATCGGCGGAGGAGGCGCCGGCGCCGTGGTGGCCGGTCAGCTGGCGCGCGAGGGACACAAGGTGCTCGTGCTCGAGTTCGGCCAGAACACGCAGTATGATCCGAACGTGGCACTGGCCCAAGGCTTCTTCGGCACCTACAACACGCAGAGCAACAATCTCTCTCCCTCGAGTGACCAGACCTACATCTGGCCGAACGTGGTCAACGCCGATTCGGGCCGTTACGGCGACAAGTCCCCTCCCACCAGCGGCAAGGGTCTTGGCGGCGGCACGTCCGTCTTCCGCATGATGTACATTCATGGCGGCCGCGAGATGTACGACTACTCAGACTGGCCGGCCTCGTGGAACTATGACTCCATGCGCCCCTTCTATCAGCAGCTGAACACCAGCATCGCTCCTAACCGCGACTCGGCCAAGCCGACCTGCTCCAAGCTCTTCCTCAAGTCGCTTCGCTACCAAGCGGAGGAACAATACGCCAACGGCGGAATCGACTACCTGGTCAACCAGGCCACCAAGGTTCAGGGCGTCGTTCACATCGAGAGCCCTGATGACGGCGCGCCTCAGCTGGATTATGATGACCTTGACGGCCAGAACAGCGTGGTGGCCTTCTCGCGGTTCAAGTACTTCATGAATAAGCTGTCCAACGGCACCTACATCCGCAAGGCTTCGGCCAACACCTACCTCGGCCCAGACTGCCTGCGCGCCGACGGCAGCGGCACCGTCAAGTGCCCGCGGCTGGATGTCCTCACGAACGCTCTCGTCACCCGTATCATCATCGAGAAGAAGAGCGGCAAGCTCACGGCCACGGGCGTCGAGTACTACCAGGGAGGCAAGGGCAAGACTGTCAAGGCCAAGAGCGAGGTCATTCTCTCCGCCGGAAGCTACCAGACTCCCGCCATCCTCCAGCGCTCGGGCTACGGCGATGCCGCCTACCTGAGCCAGCTGGGCATCAACGTCGTTTACAACAACACACGTGTGGGCAAGAACCTGCGCAACCACTTCTCGCTCCTGATGCCGATCCAGATCAACGGCCCAACCAGCGCCATCGCGCAGGTTCTCGCCGGCTCGGCCACCACCCCAGCTTCGATGGGCATGCAGGGCGGCGCCTTCCTTACCTTCCACAAGAACCACCCCAACCGGCCCACCACGGCGCGCTCTGTGCGCAAGACCCAGTTCATGTACGTCGCTAGCGCGGCCAACTTCGACAAGGACCTGGCCTACACCTACAAGATCGCTCGCACCAACGAAACGCTCATGTTCTCGCTCGACGACATTCGCTTCGACCCCGTAGGCTCGGTCCAGATCGCCAGCGCCAGCCCGTTCGACTTCCCCGAGATCACCTTCAACACCTTCCTCCTCTACAGCGACCCGACCGGAACCCTCCAGGGTGAGGCCTTCTGGAAGGCCGCCGCCGCGGGCACCGACGCCCTCATCTCGGGCATCCTCAACTACCACATCGGCTACCGCACGATGTTGGGCATGAACCGGGCCCTGGCCGAGTCCGGCATCAACGCCAGCCTGTCTGTGGCCTACCCGACCCAGCCGGCCCTCGCCACGCTCGACCAGGCCCTCCAGACCTTTGGCGACAACTGGTGGAAGTACCTCTTCCCGAGCTACATCATCACCGCCAACAGCACGGCCTTGGAGCGTCAGCTCGTTGCCGCGCTTCAGACCCTGACCGACGAGGTGCGCCGTGCGGCCCACGTCGACAGCCACCAGTGCGGCACCTCGCGCATCGGGGAGGTCGTCGATGACGAGTTGAAGGTGCTCGGCGTTCGGAACCTCCGCGTTGTCGATGCCTCCATCATGCCCCGCCAGTCGGGCGGCAACACCGGAGCCACCGCTCTCGCCATCGGCCTCCGTGGCGCCGCCCAGATCATCGCCGACGATCGTCGCCGCTAAACCTGAACTCCAAGAAGGGAAGTCAACGGCATCGTCCTCGCCACCAATAAAAGAAGAATGTCAAGTCTCACGACAGCTTTCTTTGGGCTCGAGAGGTCCCTTCCTCAGCTGACGTTGGGATAGGCCGAGAGAAAGCGTGCAAGGAAGCATTAAGGGTCCTCTCGGATGTCCTTCCACGTGATCTGAAGGCTTGCGGGCACCTTGACGGAGGACGCCTGGACGGCGGCAGACGCACTGGTCGGGTACACAAACAAGAAGCGCGTGCACACGAGATCTTCGTCCTGTACGCGTTGCTTCAGTGTTATGTCGTGAGAGGGGTGGATGGCGTGGCCAGGCCGGACCTCACAGCGATAGTAAGGCGCGCCGGTGCAATGCGAGCATCGGGGCCGGTGAAGGCTGCCGCGGCACTTGGACGGCTCCGCATCGCCGTGGTCAATCACCTCGCACATGGCCATGCACTTGATCGACGGCCCAAACATGCTGTTTGCCCAGCCCGACGCTTGGTTGTGCTATAGAGCAGGCTTGTGTGAGTTGTGCAGTGCAATAGCCAACCCAGGCAAGGCAGACACGCACCCCGGTGTAGCCAAGCGAAGTCTGCGAATCGACGGCCATGTAGATGCCGGGCCCGAAGGCCGCGCCGTGGGCTGCCATTGAGCTTGTCAGATTCAACTCAGCACTCACAAAGGAGAGGTGACCAGACGAACCTTGGCGGGTGGTGCCGCTGTAGTTCTTGAGGCCGTTGCGCAGGATCGAGTGCCAGTTGGCGACGGGGCTGCCGTGGAAGGCCCAGAAGGAGCCGTTGTGCTCCTTCTTGAGGACCTGGAAGCGCTTCTCCTTGGCGGGCGGAGAGCTCTTCATGATAAATTGGTGCTCGGTTTGAAGGGACGTGAGCTTTTGGTCATCCTTGAGCGGATGCAGGTGCGCCCGGTTGGTGCTCACAATCCACCTGATGAGCTTGTAGAGCAGCGGGTGAATCTCTTCGATCTCCTCCTTGAGCCGGCCCTGGGTCACCCACACCTGCAGCTCCTTGATGCTGGGCAGTCGGTTCAGAACCTCGCCCTGTGTTGTCCAACATTGTCAGGGTGCAATGCCCCAGGAAGAAAGTCGGAAGGTAAGGCTGGCGCGGACCACTTCATGAATCCGGGAGCGGTCAAAGGAAATCTCCTGCCGCACTCCGTCGATGACGCGCTCGGCCTGTACACTGGGGAACGGATCAAAGTGGTTCCCTCGCGAGGCGGCGGCCTGCGTCGCGCGCAAGGTAAGTCCCTCGTTGAACGAGGCTCAAGAGGCGATAGCAGCGGACGTACGGTCATCGAGATGAGGTAGTCGACGGTCTCAGGCGCGTTCATAATCTCTGCAGTAGAGGGTGAGATGCGACTCCCAGCCGCAGCTTCTTCTGACAGATGATGTACCGGATTCGACGTTGACACCCAAGCCCATGTTGACGAACTGGAAGTTGCAGAGCTGACCACCGCACACTTGGGGCTGTACAACGAGAAGGAGAAGGATCGTCCATCACGGCTATATGATGAGCGCGGAAGCCAGAAGGTACGCCCAGGCAGTGGTGGGTTGCGGAGTACCTTGAGAAGCTCAAAGGGGTGAGGCTGATCGCAAACGAGGCATCGTTGCGTGCACATCCTAAGCCGCTTCTGAATGTAGTCGATGATTTCCATCAACAGGTTTCCTTCTGCATCGACAGAGTGAATGCCCACCCGCAGAAGAGAGAGCGTGAGCGCGCAGGTCATCATGTTTTGAGAAAACAAAGAAGAGAGAACCTCTGGCGCCCTCCCGTGACTGGACTAACGACCGCCGAAGTTTCCCGCCCTGAGCGGCAAACAAGGCGCGTCTCAGCGTTGTTGTTCAAAAGCACAGAAGTAGTGAAATGAGGATAAACCTTGAGCTCGCGTTCGATCTTCTTCCTGATGGCGGGCTCCAGCAGCATCTCCGAGGCTGTCTCCAGACTTTTGTATTTGTTAATGGCGTAGGCAGCGACGTCGCGGGAGACTTGGCACAGTTCCATCAGGCTTTGAATATCTGCGCTCTTTGAGGGCTGCTCGAGCGAGCGAACGAGAAGGGTGTGGTTAGCGCAAGTCGTGCAAGAACAGAACCGAATCGCTTGTCCTACCTTGCCGCCAATCGAGGCCGCGGCCTCCTTAGCCGCATCGACGAGTTCAGGCCAAATGCTCTTGAGGTGGTCGTTCAACCGTTGCTCAAGCGTCCACCACAGGCCAAAGGTCTGCATGTCTACCAGCTTGGCCTTGTTCAAGTCATCGTCGGACGTCTGCCTAATTATGAGCTTCTTATCTTCGACACGCGGATGCTGCACGCACGACGTCCGCCTTGCTCACGTTAGAACGCGGACGGCGATACACACACGGCCTGAAGGTCTGGAAATACTGCACCGACTTCATGTATTGTGGCGGGTTGGCGAAGACCAGCTTGCACACGAGCTTCTTGTCGCGGTAGATACCGCAAGCCGAGGCCAGTTCCTCATCCATGGAGGCCACAGAAAGGCCCACCCACACTGTGAGCTCGAGAGGGTGCAGGTCCCACTATGCACGAGGAAGAAGGCGACAAAACATCAGATCATTGAAATCGATCCTGTGGTCATTGCAAGACGTACCCCAGCATAGTGTCCGCTTCTTTTGACTGCGTCCACGTCAGCCTCGAGCAGCTGCTGATAGCGTGACACATCACCGTCGTATTCATCCAGGTCGCCGTATTCTTCCTCCTCCTCCTCCTCATCGTCGACTTGCTCGTAGTCCTCCTCTTCTTGCTCGCTCTCTATTTCGCTCCCTTGAAAGTCTTCATCCCCACTCATGGCCTCTACGTCCGAGTCGCTCATGGTGTGCCCCTTTTCACCTCAAGAACGCGAAAAAGACAGCCAATTTCAATAGAAGAAGAAGACCAAGAAATTGGTTATGAACTGCTGGAAAACAATAAAATAAAAGTCTCCGGGGAGGGAGCAGACGTGGCCGCTACGTGTTGACAAGATCCCACAGGATCGAGCCATTCAACGAATTTCGCGGCTTCTAGCTCATTTGTAAGACACTGACTTGAAGCACAAGCGAACTATGGCAACACAAGGCAAAATGGAGTATACCATCAAAGAGCTGCTGGGCTACCACAAACGGGCCGTCTACGTATTCCTTGCTCTGTCTGCTGTCCTCTTTTTGTACGTTCCTCTCCAATGGTTTTGCAGCAAGAACCAACGGCTCAGTGAGTGGGATCAGGGAGGGCATTCTTTTTGGTGCTGTATCAGATCTCGATGTGTGCGCGGCCGACCGATTTACTATTCGAAGGGAGCAAGAGACCTTGTGGCATACGCATCGTTCTCTCTCCTCATTCGTCTTCACAGCATCAGTCTGGGCCTTCCTCATCTTCCTCGCCATCCTCGTAGTGTGGGGCGAAAGCAAAACGACGTCAGCGCAGGTAACCCAAGTTTGCGCTCGCCACGCATGTGAACTAGCAACCTCACCTCACCTCCCTCTTTCTTTCTTCTTTCAGTTTTATGTTCCTCAATTTCAGTGGAACTGGAACACCTTCTTCGGCGCTGCCTTCCTACTCCTATGGTACGGCTATCACTCCCTCCCTCTCTACGCGTGTAGCTGTATTTCTTGGGCCTCACCACTGTGTTATTGTTCTGCAGGTATGGAAGCTCTTACGCTCTACTCACAGCTCTGAAGATCATATTGGGCGATACTTCTTGTGGCGGTGAAAAGAGCAACAGGTATTTCGAATTAGCCTTTGTGCGCTCGCAGGTTAGTCCTCGTGCTGACTCGAAGTGGTTGCTTCTCCCCTCTTTCGCCGGTTGCAGCGTGTCAGGACACTTCAGCTTCTTTTTCTTCTACGGCGTGAGCCTCCCCTACCTGGCTCTTACCCTTCTGCCCTACGAAGGCGGCCGCCTCGCGCCTCGCGCCATACTCAACCCGCGGTCGGTCTTCGACTTCAAGCTCACTGTTCTGTCGCTGTGCTATGCCGTCTTCCTCTTCGGCGGGGTCTTCACGCTTTCGCAGACCTGGAGCTGGGGCTACCATTCCCTGCGGCAGATTATCTATGGCATCGCGTTCGGCCTGGGCAGCCATCTTGTCCTGCGGCACCTCTTCAAGCAGGCGTCGATGGCCATGGCAACCCGTACCGTCACCATCCCCACCCGCCTGCCGGCTACTGCCGCCGACGTCCAAGTGCTCGTGCGCGACTTCTTCCCGGTCTCCTACCTCGTGATCTTCAACGCCGTCTCCGTGATCCTTGCGGTCTTGTTCTCCTTCGGCTTCCCGTTCAACATTTATGAGGTCATCGGTTTCTTTGTCCTTTGGCCCTCTCTCATCTACACGTTCCTGTACGACTTTATGCTTGATCCTTCGCCTTTCGCTTCTTGAGTCTAACATTTACACGCTTACTCCTGCAGGTTCCTTCATGGCCACTTCAACTCGCACAGCGCTTCTGAGTAAGAGTTGGGCTGCGCCATTCTTTTGTAGATAACGTTCTCTTCCATCTGCGGTACTCCCCCATCATGTTACTACGAATAAACAATTTTGACCATCATGATCGCCTCCTGGTTCTCTCCTCTCTCTCTCTTCGTTCATCTCGTGGCAAAGGACGCGTCATGCCACGTCACGCCAGGCTTCGGCTTGGCGCCAAATTGGCGTAGCGCGGCCAGAGGCGCCGGCACAATACCCAAGATAGGATACGCTAGAACGCAGCCGTAAAGCAGTCAAAGTGTGTTACCTCCGCAGAGCATGCAAACAGACGGCGGAAGTACGAACGTGGGCGAGATCTCCAAGCCACACTTCATCAGCGAGAAGCGCAGAAGGGACTCGCTATCAGGTTCGTGTCCCGTGCCGTCTCGCGATCCGTACAAGAAGCAGAAGACGATATGGTTCGAAAGATGGCTCGCCGAGCAGAACAAGGAGAACCAGGCTCCTCACCCAGCGTGGGACAGCCCAGCAAAGCGGCCAATGAGGCTTAGGCCTCGAGACGCCACCAGTCGAAAACCTTTGACGCCGCTTCGAGCGCTACCGCGATCCGACAACTGGAATCACCTGCTACAGCAGCTGGAAGGCAAACCTACTAAGCCCGTGTCAAGAAACTCTTCCCCTCGCGTCAACGTTACTGGTGCGACTCCTGCAGCGTCGATGCCTGAGATCGTTGCTTCCCGGTCTAGAAATTCTTCCCCGAGCGTAGACGTCAACGTTACTGGTGCGACTCCTCCGGTAAAGCGTCGTCGTGGCCGCCCGAGAAAGTCACAGCTCCTCCCTACTTCGGTTCCAACGCCCTCCACCGACGCGGACCGCAGGCAGCTCTTTGTGGAGGCGTTGCAGCCGATCAAGGAGAGACGAGCTAAATCGCTTGCTCGAGAGCAGATTATCGTCGAGCCTGCCTCAGAACCCGTAGAAGGCAGTGACTGGGAGGACGAAGGTGAAGAAGCTGCCGAAGCGGAGGGCGAGGAAGACGAGGGCGAAGGCGAGTACCTGCCTCGTAAGAAAGCCACCGGTTCAACTGAACGCAGCTTGCCGCAGGAACGAAAGAGAGACCGAGCGCCGCCGGCCAAGGAGGAGGAGACGAAGTTGGACATGAGCCGAGTCGGAATCGAGACCGAGGAGATCATCAAGCTCATCAACAACGAGGAAACTAGAGCCAACATCGTGCAGCGCACCGGCTTCTCGCCCAACTACGTCATGAAGCTGCAGAGGAGAGTGCTCCGTTCCTCGCCTTGTAAGTACTTGGACCTGCCCAGCTGAGGGTATCCTCTTTCCACGAGCGCGACTGATCGCTCTTGCAGCACTGCAGCCACGCCCCTACCACGAGCACAGCATCTTGGGCAAGCAGCTGCACGTCATTTACGGCATGCAGGACGTTCCGATGTTCATCTGCAAGGAGCTGTGTCAGATTCTGGGCGTATCCGACACCTCGCTCGCCTACTGGAAGAAGAAGGTGAACGCTCAAGTGCTTGAGACATCGCAAGACTTCCGCCTCTTGTACCCGCTCCCCTCATCCAGTTTCATGTGCAAACGGCCCTCTTAGCGCCGGTGTGCTCGATAGGGACCAGTGTCGCGAGATCTTCGGAGGTCGATCCAGCTACACGGTACGGAAGCGTAAGGACTCCCACTGAAACTAAGAGAGCTCTGA
The DNA here is from genome assembly GCA_002179805.1 of Acanthamoeba lenticulata. Lineage (NCBI taxonomy): Eukaryota > Discosea > Longamoebia > Acanthamoebidae > Acanthamoeba > Acanthamoeba lenticulata. The sequence continues at coordinate 120,424 of NAVB01000563.1, forward strand.
CGTCAGAGGACTTCACGTGTCCAGCTCTTTCCCGCCAGTTCGCTGCTGAAGATGCTGCTGGAGATGAAGAACTCGAAGCAAAACACGTTCCAGGGCCCAGCCTTTGCGAAGCTCATCGAAAAGGTTCAGCGTTACGCTGATGAAGAACGCCAACAGGAAGCGGCTGCTTAGGGTTGTTTTACTTGTTTGGCGGGAAGTTCCTGCCTCCACTTTGTCGCAGTTGATATTCTCCGTGAATCTTCAATCTCTAAATAGATGGAAGCGACTATGCAGCCCAAGCTCCGACCTATGGCGCAACGAGATGTCCACACGGCATGGTCCATTCAACTACTTGCCTATTCCGACCCCAGTCTACATGAAGATGTACGCGATTATCCAATTTTAGTCCCATTCTAAATTATACTCACTTCACCGCACAGGTCGATTATTACTCGTTGAGGCTTGCAGCTTATCCGCAGGGTTGTTGGGTGGCAGAGATTGAGGAAGAAGGGGCAGTGCCGGTGATCGTGGGTTATCTCGTATCGTACCCTTCTCGATTAGATGACCCACCAGCTCTGTCGAGCCAGGATTGGGCAGTTCCGGACTCGCCAGACGCTTACTTCATCCACGAAGTGACGGTCGATCCACGAAGGCAGGGTTTAGGGCTGGGTCGGCTGCTGAGCGCCAAGGCTATGGAATGCGCTCGGGCGAGTGATCTTCGTGACTCCCCTTGCTATGTGGCCCTAGTGTCGGTGCAAGGCTCGTCGCCGTTTTGGTACCGATATGGCGGCTTCTTACCCTACGACTTTGATGCCAACCGGCTCCACACTGTATTGCCCCCGGCGGAGAGAGGAGACGCCCAGGAGCACAAGGCCGATGGCCCTTGCCTGTTCGATGAGGCCACTTCGCAAAGGCTCAAGGCCAAGCTGCTCGACTCCTACGGCCCGGCTGCGCTCATGATGCTCGCTGCTATGCCTCAATAAACGGGTGCATTCAATCTTTTCCTCTGGATCTCGAGCAAAGCGTGCCTGTCCCTTGTTTCGTCTCACACCTCCCTCCACTTGCGTATCAAGCCAGATGGTTCGGCCTCTCGAGGAATAGGCGAGATTGCCCAAATCGAGACAAGGACATACCAAAGAAGGAGAGGGACGCCTTCTCAACTTTGCGCCCCCAGATACAAACCCACCCCGCACCACTGGGAGGGCCCTCCCCCGCACGGCGTACGCCCTCTCTCCTAGGCCACCCCGTGCGCAAAGAAGGGTCTTCGAGAGAGTGTGGTGTGCCGCAGGAAGAGATTTGGATTCGCGTGAAGAAGAGAGCTGGGTCTTGTGAAGCCGGGGTGGACCTCTCCTCTCTTTCCTTCTTTCTCTGCTTCTTCCTCCTGCTCTCGAGACGTCTGCTGCTCTAGAGACGAAGACGTGAGGCAAAGGGTGGAGCGACTCGATTGTTGTCTTCAGCGAGGAGGGGGGCTCGTTGATTGATAGACACATCGGCCTCATCAACAGCGCGGTGAACGACATCACCGGTGAAGGTTTAGAAGAGGTTATAGATATCTAGCAGAAGAGATGAGTGGAACTAGAGCCAATGCGCAAGACTTTGAGTCCCTCAACAAGTCCCTCAAACGGTCGGTGGACTTACGAGACTCGACCAAGGCCATCCTACGCGCCTCTGAAAGATGGAGTGACTCTGGTCGATGTACGTTCCTCTTTTTGCCTCTCCACCAAGCCAGGGTACCCTTCATCTCGTTTTTTATTCATTCCCCTTCCCCAACCTTTTAGCCTACTCTATGGACATGACGGACTTGGCTGAAAAGATGCTCAAGTTCGTTTCTTTCGTGGAGACAAATGATGAACTAGGTACTTGCTCTTCTTTCTCCCTTCGAATCCTCCACCTTCTTCTCCAATCTTGTGGTATCGAGTACATCGTTTCCTTTTTTCACTTCTTGCCGCTCTGCAGTGACAATCCTTCGGTACTTTGGTAAAACTATGAAGGCCATTTCGCAAGAGGGGAACCAGATGGTGCGTGCTAGGCCTCTCCTTCTTCCTCGCTACAACTACCACCTCACCCCTACCATGCCAGATGGAACGCTGTGGGAGGGACTTCAGTGAGCCGCTGGCCCAGTTTATCGAGAATGACTTCATCGCTACGGCTGTACCGACTCCTCTCTAGCTTCTTCTTCATCGTCCGTTATGCAAGCCAACCTCTTACTTTTCTCATACTCAAGGTTCTACAGGAAGCAAAAAAGCGGGTGGACAAAGCAATGTCGGAGTATGAGAGCACATTGGCCAACGTCAGAGGAGGGATAACGAAACACAATGCCATCGACCAGTCGCGCTTGATCGAGGTGCGTCCTCTACAAAGCTTTGTTTGCCGTCGAACTTGGCGCTAACTCCCCCTGCCAACCAAAACAGTTTACGTTGGAGATGGAACGGCTACGGGAAGGCCTCAACCAGAAGCGAGCGGATTTAGCCTCCCGCTTGGATAAGATCGACGTAAAGGTGGAGCAGAAGTTGCTCAGCTATCTCTACGAGTTGATGGCCTCGCAGCATCAGTACTTCTTGCGGTAAGTAGACCCGCCAGATTAAACTCTACAGAGGGTCAGCAAAGCTCACTGGACTGCGCTATAGGGGCTGTGAGATCTTCAAAACGCTCAAGCCTCGCATGGACCAGATGAAGCTGCACATCGAGCAAGTAGCCGCCACGCGTGAGAAGGAAGTGGTCTCGACGAAGGAAGGCTATTTGCTTCTTATGAACGAAAAGAATCGGGTAAAGAGCAAGTGGACTCGCAACTGGTACGTCCTGCGGGACGGCCTCTTCTACTGTAAAGTGGGCAAGGTGCGCATCCTCTGCCGTCCCTGCTCTTCCTTTGTCCAGCGACCGTATTCCTACTGACGTTCTTCAAACGAGCGCAGGAAGTGGACAACGACAGCGTCTTGGACATCGTGCTCTGCACCGTCCGTGTTCCGACCTCCCGATCCCGCGGGCTCAAAGAAGCCACCAAGTACAAGTTCGAGATCATGACACCGGGCAAGAAGAAGCCGGTCGTCTTCGCGGCAGAAACCGAGAGCGACCGGAAGGAGTGGGTAGCCGCGATCCAGGAGGCCATCAGCCAATCCCTCAACTCCCAGGACCTCGATGCGTCACCTACCGTGCGGGCGCGAGGCGGCTCGCTGGTGCAATCGAGCCCGCGCATGGGGGCTGCTGCGACGCCCACGGGCAAGAGTGAGGGCGCGGAGAGCACCACCACGACGACCACAACAACGGGCGGAGGTGGCGGCGACCAGGAACAGATGCGATACCTCAACATCCTCCGCTCTGTCCCCGGCAACGACAAGTGCGCCGATTGCCGAAGCAAAGGTATCTTTCATCCTCTCCTATGCGCGAACTGCTCATGGGGACTGACTCGCCTCTCTTTTGCAGAGCCGGAATGGGCGTCTATCAATCTGGGCATCATGATTTGTCTTGAGTGCTCGGGCGTCCACCGCAGCCTCGGGACTCATATCTCCAAAGTGCGTTCGCTCACGCTCGACAAATGGGATCCGGAGCTGTTGATTGTACGCGCTGCCCATCGATCAATCGATTCTGCTGCAACAAGCGACTGACCATTTCTTCGTGCGCAGATGATGAAATGCTTGGGCAATATGAAGTCCAACAAGCTATTCGAGAGCACGATGTCGGTCAATGCAGTTCCGCACCGCAACAAGATCACGCCCGAATGGCGGCGGAAGCACATCAAAGCCAAGTATGCGGATAAAGCCTTCTTCCCGCCTACGACCAGCACCCCCGAGGAGCTCTCCGAGGTCCGATTTGATCGATACCACAACAAGCCCTCCCCAGCAGTGCTTTCTTCTCACACATTTGACACCAACAGGAGCTGTACAACTTGATGTCGGAAAAGGAGGAGGCGTTCAACGTGGCCAAGTTCATCATGCTGACCTACCAAGGAGCCAACGTGAACTGGGCCAACCCCAAGGAGGACAACAAGACTCCTTTGCATCGAGTACGTGCATTCTTCAACTTTCCGTGTGAGCCCAAGCTTACCATGATGGCGGTCGGTCAGGCTGTGGAGATGGACAACATCATCTTTGTGGAGGCCTTGACGCAAAACGGCGGCTCACCCTTTCTGCTCGACGACCGAGGATGGACCGCCATGCACTACGCGGCGTACTACAACCATGTGCGGTGCCTCAACCTGCTCCTCAAGCGCGGGTGCAAGGGCAAGAACGACCTCCTCCGCGACACCGAGGGCCGCACCACGCTCCAGATCGCGGAGCACTACCGGGCGCAGGACTGCGAGCAGCTGCTGCGGCCTGAGAGCTACGTGCGAGAGACCAACGGGAGGCTTCACGAGCCGGACCACATCGTCATCGGACGGGCCGGCGATGAGGTCAGCGGCGTGGCGGGAGAAGGGGGCGGTAGCGAGAGCGGCGGCGAGTTGACCGACACAACGTTGGAGAAGGACGACAGTGAGGAAGGGACGGCGAGCATCGCTGACGCTGACGAGAAGGGCGCAAGCAGCGAGAGCCAGCGAAATGCGGAGCTCGACCTGCGGACCCACAGCCTGATGACCGTTGACGATGTCGAGAAGGAAAGGTGCTGGGAGTATCTGCAGCACTTCCTCGCGCTCCACAAGAAGGTATTGTGTTGTGCATCAAGTCTCCCAAGCAACTCGCAATGGGCTCTGATCGAAAGTTGTATCTCCTACAGGAACTGCCGTCAGTGTCAGAGGAGAGCCGAAGGACGGCAGAGACCCTGCGCGCCGAGCCGAAGAAGACCGGGGGCATCACCCTCTCTGCCGAGGTCACCACGCGCGGTAATCACACCAGCTGGGCGAGCGGTGCGTCGATAGTTTTTTGCTGTTTTGGATTCGTTCTACTCATGCGCTCAGGAAGCAGGCACGGAAGACAACTCCCGTAGCGGCGGCAACAACGCTGGATCAGACAAGTCCCCAGGCAACGACACGAAGCGTTCGCGGCGGCTCAGCCTGAACTTGAGCCTCATTAGCGCGGTGCACAAGGTACAGCTGCGCCCTCTTCCCCGCCATCTCTGGATTGTTGCTTGGCCGCTGACATCACGCGGGTACAGCCGTCGCGTAAGTCGAACCGAGAAAATGGGGGCGGCGGTACGTTGAAGGCGCCTAAGGGAGTTAGCCAGCCGTTGGTGGCCTCCACGCCGGCATCGACGCCGTCGACGACGCCCGTCCATGCGCAACGGGGCATCAGCCGAGCGGTCACTCTGGCCAGCCTTGGCGCCACCACTTCGGTGCCGCCCTCGGCCGCTCCGCAGACTCAGCCCTGGCTCCTGGAGGACTACTGGGAGGATTCCTCCAAGACATCGACGACCGACGACGATGAATACGGTGCGCTTGCTTGCTCCATTTCCCTTGGTTTGGTCAGCTGGTTTCGCTCGATCGAGCTGCTTGAGACTCAAGAGCGGGGGACTTGCGATGCAGAAGAGGAGGAGCCATCCGAGGTGCAGCCCTACGAGCCGGACATTACCGGTGTGGCGTCGCTCGGGCTGAGGAAGGCCACTTCCGTGGACGCGCTGCCAATGTCGCCTAAATCGGCCGAGGAGGAGATTGCGCGGCAGCGAGCGCTGGCGGCGCAGGTGCGGTCGTCTGCCGACAGCATGCCGGCCCGGCTCAAATCGCCCAAGTGCCAGGACGAGGGGTCGGTGCTGTCGGTCCCGTCGCTGACGGTGGCCTCGGCCGGCCATCCAACGGCGCCCATCTCCTCGCCGAGCCGTACGCACTACCTCAGCCGCCAGCCTTCCGCCGGCAGCGGCCTGTCGCCTTCATCGTCGCCGCTGCCATCGCCGAGCTCAAGCAACTCCCACAGCGTGGCTGGCCTGCTGGCCGAGGCGCGGAGCGAGCGCAAGAAGTCCCGAAAGACTTCGTCGTCGTCGTCGTCCGACGCCATCTCGAGCGGGAAGTCGGGCGGCAGCCCGCGACACAGCTCGCCCCCGTCGGCGCCCTCGCTGCTGTCGGCCATGACGCACCGCTCCTCGTCGCTGCGCAACACGTCTATGGGCCCCGAGCACTCGTCCTCGCCGCCCCGCTCGCCAAGAGGCACGTCCCCGGAGGAGGTTCGGCACCGCCGGCCGTCGGGCGGCAGCCTGTCCAAGGCCACTGCGCGCAAGGCCCTCGAGGACCTCATGGCTTCCTCCTCATCCACCACCTCGACCAGCCCCAAGCGACAGCCCCCTGACACGCGACTGTGGCGTAAGGAGGACAAGCTCGACCGGGCCCGGTCTGGCAGCGACGACCTGGGCCACTTGGATGCCACCGACAGCGACAGCGACTGCCGAACGGACGCCAAGGGCAAGCTCCCGCCAGCAGGGAGCGCGAGCCCCAAGGCTTCCGAACGGACGCGGCGTGGCAGTGCTGGCGGGATGCTGTCCTCCTCGGGCGGCCTCGCGACGCCTCTCCACCCCAGCGGGAACAACGATGACGATGCCGATGAAGATGGCGGCGGAGGCGGCGAGCAGAGCGCTGGCACCAAGACGGAATCACGAACGGGCCCACCAGAGACCAACGCCAAGACGCTGATGCGCGCGGAGAAGAAGAACAGGCGGAAGACATTTTTGGGGTTCGCCATGTCCAGCAAGTGAAAAGAGACGGTCATCCTCGTGCCCCCCTGTGATGAAAAAGAAGGCCACTGGTCTTCGGCACACAGGAGAGTGTAAATATATTATTACTTACAAAAATATACTTAAATCCATTCAATAAATTTATGATATTATTTTTAAACTGCTCAACCAAAGAGATGGTGGCGCGTAAAGACCCACGCGTCCAACATGCTCTCCTCCGTTTTCCACTGTGACACCCCAGCCTCAGGCTGGCTGGATGTTTCGAGCACTCGTGTGGTCTGCCCCAGAGGCTTGGCCATCACATCGTGTAGGACTGAGTCGGGAAGAACAGTGCCGTGCTGCTGGCCGCCGCAAGGGACTTGCAGGAGATGGGGCTTCTTCCGGACAAGGTCGATGGTGAGCGAGTAAAGCGAGTTGGGCTGGTTGGTGCATGAGGTCGTGGCATCGGTGACGGACGGGGCGGGCACCATTTCGGCCTTCACCATGAGCTCGTGGATCTCCGCGTAGCGATCTTCCAGTCCCCATCGTTTCAGCTCAAATCGGCTCGACCGGTCCCTGGTGTCCACATGGGTACAAGGGCACTTGTGAAGGCGACGTACACGAAGGAATGATTCCCATTTACGTACGTGAGCTGGGCGTCGGCGATCACGGAGTCGTAAAGGAAGAATTGGTGAGGTTGCTTGGAAAATGGCTTACCCTCAAGCAGCAGGTGGTCCACCCCTGACCAAGTGAGAAAGGCGAACCACTCAAAGTTCTCTGCTGCCTTCTTCCACTGTTCCTCATCGCGCCTTTCAGTTGGGTCCACCTCGTCTTCCTCGTCGCTTTTTGATTCAGTGGGTACGTTCTCGTCCTCGCTCTGGTGGTCGTCGCACTCAGGAGGGACATTTTCATCGGTTTCAGTATCGTTGATATCTCGAACGCCATCACCTCCCTCAGACTCTCGCGTGTCATCGCCCTCGCCAACACCATTACCAGCTTCATTTTCAGCATTCGCAGTCCTTCGCGCCTCCACCTGCTTTGCTTCTTCCTTCAATGAAGCTTCTAGCATTTGATTACGCTCTGTGCATTCGAGGATATGCTTCACCACTTCCTGCACCTGCTCACTGTCGTGTCAGCAACAACTTATGACAGTCAATTTCAATGTGTCCTCTTTGGGAGGCGGCCGCACTTTGGCTTCGTATGTTGAGCAGCAGGCGAGGTCAGGTGATAGGACAAGCCCGAGACCAAACACGCCAAAGCCGCCCATGCCGTAGGAGCCCAAGTTTGTTGCAGCGCAGAACAGCTGCCGGCCCACCACACGGGACAAGGGGCAACCCAACTGCCTGACGCAGACACAAATCAGGTGCTGCCCAGGTAAAGAAAAGGACCGGAAGTGTGGGTTGGTCGCACTTGAAGCTTGGTGGTTTATCTCGTATCTCCGACGGGCTCCAGCTGAAGCTGTCAGAAGGGTAGTAGGCGGCTTCGCGAAGCTCAAGTATCAACTTTTGGTCTTCGTCGTCAGCCATGTGGTGAGTTGTGTAGACTGGTTTGTTCTGGCTTGACTGAGTGGTGGAGATAGTCGCTGCTTGTGCTCCTCGCCGGAGGCCTCCGCGTAAAGTGAAAGCGGGAGTTCTGCTCAGGAAGAAAGTTCCAAAAATCAGGAGAATATTTTGTGGCCAGATGACTTTGTTTTCAAAACAAAACGCTCGAGTATTACCATCAGCGTGATTGGCTCATTAGGTCGCGTCTGGTGCTGGGGCCTTTTCCTTTTTCCCCTTCTTCCCCTTCTTTTTCTTCTTGCCTTTCTTGTCGGTGCTCTTCTCGCTGGCGTCTTCGTGCGATTTGTCGTCTGTCGTGCTGGCGACGTCGCTCTCCTCGTCGCCCTCAACTTCCTCGTCGCTCGCTTTCTTGTCCTGATGCTTGCCAAAGTGCTGCCGCTTCCAGGTCTCGTGATCATACTCGAACACGGCCTTGCCGCCATAGTCCTTCTCCAGCACCTCTTCGTCTACGACCTGGTCGAGACAGCACAGATGGTGATCAGATAAAACCCTCGAATGACAACACACAATGGCCTAATGTGTTGGTGAACGCGAACCTCAAGGATCTTGGCAAAGTCCTTCTTGCCGTTGATGAACTGAACCTTGGCCAAGGTGACCTCGTTGAGGAAGGGCTTGATCACCGACCAGAACGCCGAAAACACCCAAGGCGTGTTGGTCATGAATGCCACACCCAGCCGCTGCAGTGATCGTACACCCGGGTGAGGTCAGTTCTGCTCTGCTTTGCTTGGCGATAAGCTGTGATGGCCATACCTCAGGGTAATGGTTGAGGAGGACGTGCATGCAGTCCATGCTCACTTGCATGTTGCCCACGGATGAGGTGCGCATGCCGGTGCCCTTAAAATCAGCCACCCACACCATCTTCTCTACGCCTCGAGAGGCGTCCATCGCGGCGATGGCTTGCTCGAGGATCCACACCAGGTACTTCAACTTGATTACGCGGTCGGTCGAAGTGTCGCGCACCGGCTTCATGTAGATCACCGGACGGCCGAACTTGTCGTGATCACCATTGAAGTACATCTGGGCCGCGGAACCACCCATTGAACGATTGCAGCAAAGCCGTGATATGTTAAGACGTGCCCGCCCGACGACACTAACGTCAGCTGACCTCGCGGCTAAGGAGGAGGGAACGCAACAAAGCGCCGCGGTTCCGAACGTGCCTTGCCCTGCTCGGCTTCTGACTCTATGTCCTCGGCAGTAATCAGGTCAGGCCGGTACTCTGCTCGCCACGCCAGGGTGGCTCTTATCATTTCCTGCAAAATGGAAGTACAAATTCATCACGATTTGAGGTGAGGATGATAGATTTATTATCTATCATAGTTTGCATCTCGAGTTGCTTAACGCACCTCGGCCTTGTCCAGATCCCAGTCGCGGGCACGGAGGTAACGGCACAAGCACATGTCATCCAACCATTGACGCTGCTCATTTGTCAATTCGGGCCCCTCTCCGCTAGCACTGTCGTCCCCCTCTTGGGTTTGTCCCTTCTTTTTCTTCGCGGTGGTGTCGTGGCCAGCAGCAGTCGTTCGGCGGAACAAACGGTCTCGGAAGGCTTCGAGCTTGTCAGCTTGCTCGTCCGTCAGGGTCCCTCGGACTGTCCAGCCCGCTGGCGTGACCGACCCGCTTCCGTCTTTGTTGCCTTCCTCCATGATGGGCCGGTGCTGGAACTGCGTCCCTGGGCCGACTAGAAGTCAGTGCAGCCGGCTCGTTTCCTTTGCTTCTCTTTTCTTCGGCGACAAACAATGTAGTTATAACTGGCCCAATCAGGGAGGGCTTGGGCAGTAGCGTTTGGGCTCGCCACAAGCGTGCGATTCCTGCGAGCTGCTTCACGAGACAAACGGCTGGTGCCTTGGTGAGAGATCTGACGGTTGGGAAGGGACACAAGGTGCAGTTGTCTTTTGCACCTCGCCCAGGACGCAGGCACACCCAAGAGGACACCTAGTGGGATTTCCCAGTTGGGTTGCACGTCTTATTGGCTCTCGCTGAACCACGGCTGCCGTGCAGCCTGTAGCGACACCGGCCTCATGAGAGGTACACAACGAGCAGCGAGCCACTGCGCGTTGAGCGTGCCCGAGGTCGCCCTCGGGGTGGGCAGTTTGAGGAAGAACTGGCGGAGGCTGACGAGGGTTGTCACGGAAGGCACGGGTTTTCCAGGGGCAACCTCGAGAATGGTTGAGCACGATCTTGTACCGTTCAGTCATGCCCTATTGAGGAAGACAACGGGTATCCCAGCTGTGCCGGGTCTACCACGCGTACGAACACATGCGTGTGATACCCAGCCAGAGCTGAACTGGCACCCGTCCCCGCCCTTTTTCCCAGAGTGTCGGCCTTGTCTGTTCACGGCGTGTCCGGCTATAAAAGCTCGCACCAGCCTGTCTCTTGCTCACACAACCGACGCACACTCAGAGCCACCAGGTCTTACCACGAAGGAAGAAGCAACACGCCATGAAAAGGCACTTTGACGAGACGCAAACACAAACCAGCCACGTCGTCGGGATGACGATGGGCGAGCAGAGGGAGGCGGTGGCACTGCGACTGGCGGCCGAGATCGGCCTGGAGCGCGAGAAGAAGCGCCGTCTCGAGTGGTACCTGAGCGAGGTCATGAAGGAGAAAGAGCAGCTCATGCGCGAAAACAGCCAGTGGCTGAAGCACATGGACAACGTCATAGCTGGCACGGGCCAGCCGCAGCCCAACTACAGCACCTGTTCGGTCGAGTCGCCACGAGCGTCGTTCTGCGCTGGCGTCAGTTACTGCACAGACGTAGACGTCGCGTCGCCTGGACAGTTCAGGGAGGGTTCCACGTCATCATCGCCTTCGTTGTCCTCGCAGTGCACCTCTCCAACACCGACACCAGAGCTTCTTGAAGAAGAGCTGTGCTGTGGCTCGGCGCCCAGCATGAAGGTCGAACCCGCCAGCGAGAGCGACGAGCTCCTAAAGCGGGCCTTGAGCCAGTCGTTCAATCTTGCAGAGGTCGATAGCTTCCTCCTCCTCGACCGACCAAGCACGTTGGACGAGCCCTTGAAGGCTGTGCCGGCAAGCACCTGGCTGATCGACGAGCCTTCTTCATTTCTTTCCAACGTCGGTACTAGCGAATGCAAGATGGGCTTGTCGTGCGCTCAAGCGCTTGAGAGCTGCCTCGATCTGGAGTTCACCAGCTGGCTTGCCCCGACCGATGAGCAAGATCTCTTCAGCACGTTGCAGGAGTACTTCAGCGAAGCATAGCTAGAAAACACGAACGTTGTTATTACAGCGGTCGCTTGTACAAAAACAAACACATCTCAGCAAATGTACAGCACCAATTCAACCTCGCCTCTCTCTTCATTTCTTGTATTTTCTTTAGTAAGTATTTGATTTAGTTTTGTGTCGACTGCCTGCTTGCGTGTCTCTCAAGTCACGAAAGCAACAAAATCGATCGACAGCGTTGAGCGTTGAGAAAGAGCTCCACAAAAGCATCAGTCTTCTAGTCCAACAACAAGAATGTTTGGTTCCTCCGCACCCAAGGTTGATCCTGTCTTTTACCCCAAGGACGGTGAAGACTACATCAGGAAGGTGGAAGAGAGCGATTTGCAGATCGTAATGAGAGAAGATGCTGATCTCTACGATTCGACCAGCTTCGTGATTACGTGCAAGGACAACTCTCTCATCTTTATCCAGGCCATCTTGGCCAACTTGAGGCCCATGTACAGCAATCAAGTGGGCATTCACATCAAGTACGTCAACCCCTCGGGCAAGTTTACCGACTTCTCGCACAAGTACGGCGACAAGCAGTGGAGCTTCGAAGATGGCAAAATCACCATCGGTGGGTTCCAGATCGTCCGCAATGCGGAAGCCAACTCATACCACATCACCGTACTACGATTTCTTGTTCCTGATGCATGACTTGTCGAGTGCGTCGTGCTGACAGCTTTGCACTAGATCAAAGATTCTGAGTGCAAAAACATCGAGGGCGAGCTGTTCGTGGAGAGCAACGAAGGTGGCGGTGTCAAGTTTGGAGATGACGGCAAGACAGCGTTCTCGGAGGACCGTTCCGTTTACTCCTCTATGTTCTATGCAATCCCTCGCGCCACGGTTCGCCTCCCCACCACAACAACCCTGGATCTGACCGACACGCTCCTGTTGACCCGAGCACTGAACTCTCGTAATTTTGGTGTTTCAACGTGACGTGATGTGGCACTTGGCGACAGGTCACAGGCAGGCTGGTCGTCAAGGGTGAAACGATCAACGTTGAGGCCAACGCCTTTGTGAGCCACTTTGTCCAGAACATGAAGCCACACAGGGCTGCCCTCAAGTGGTCCATGATGAAGTTCCACGCCGACGATCTTTCGCTCATCTCCGATCTTCTCCTCACGCCCAAGAACTACGGCAAGCAAGAGGTCTCTCACGGTATCTTTGTCTACAAGAACAAGCTCACCGCCGTCACCGTCGATAACAACATCACCTACCCGAGCACGCAGTACGACAAAGGTCCTCTCCCGCTCCTTCACGCTGCTCCAGCCGAGTAGCACAGATCTCATCTCGTGAATTGCTCTCGACGCGCACAGAAACCGGTTACGAGGCGCCCACGACGGCCGAGTACGTGTGGCGCGGCAAGACGTTGGACGGAGAGGACTTCCAGGCCGTGATCAAGCTCACGCCCACCAACCTCATCGGCAAGGTCGACATTCTGGGCCACCTGCCGTGGGCCCTGCGGATGGTGATCAAGGCCTTTGTCGCCCGCCCGTTCCACTACCAGTGGCTCGATGCTGCCACGGCCACGGTCACCATCGGCTCGGAGACGATCGTCGTCGAGGGCAAGGCTCTCCACGAGGTCACCTTCGTCAACCCCGAGTAAACCACCTCTCCTTTCTCAACCTTTCCCTTCACCACGAGATCGCCCTCGAGCCAGCCCGGAGAAAAACGTGGACCTCTTCCTCTTCCCCTCTACTTCTCGCCTTCCTCGAGTTCCGTTGTGGCCACCGTGTAGTGCGCGAGCCACCGCGGAGCACTTGTCGTTGCGCTCGCGTCAAGTCACTCCCTTTTTTCCTTGTCTGCGCCACCTTTTACCAACCCATAAGATCACTTCATCGTTGTGTTGTCGTCTTTTTCGTTTTCAAGAGAGGGATGTGCAAAACATCGATCGAGCAGGTCAATCGCTGGCGAGAGGATCAAACATGACGATGATGACGGTGATGTCGTCTCGGCTTCCGCGTCGCTTGGCGCGTTTGCAGAGGCCCTTGCATATGCTGTCGAGGAGGTCGGCCGCCGTCTGTCGGTGCTCGTTGTCCTCGCCGTCGCTCTGCGTGCCGCTCCCGCGTCGCTTCTCGTGCTCCTCTTCCTCCTCCTTGAGCCGTCGCCACTTGAGCAGCTCGGGGCTGAGGTGGTCCACCACCTCCTTGTTGTCCATCACGTCCCACAGGCCGTCCGTGGCGATCACCAGAAAGTCGTCTGTGGGCTCGAGTGTGTGGACCGTCATCTCGGGCACGGCGATCACGACACCCTCCTTCACGCCCTTGAGTTTCTTCATCTTGCTCTCCTTTTTCTTTTGTTTCTTCTCCTTCTCCTTCTCTTTCTCTTTCTCTTTCTTTTTCCTTTGCTCCTTCTCCTTCTCCTCCGCAGCGACGGCCTTGCCGTCCATCACCTCCTTCTGCTTGCCTTCCACATCGCCGAGCTTGCCGTCTTCGCTCTGTGGCTCCGGTATGGCCTCTGTCTTGGAGGGCACATCCGCTGCTGGAGTTGCCGCCGTCTTCTCACCGTCGCTGCCATCGACGTCGTCCTCTCCGTCGACGTCGTTCTCTCCGTCGACGTGCCTGCTGGTGTCCTTTCGGGTGGGCAGAGGCGAAGACGACGGGGATGAAACAGGGGAGGCCGACGATGATGATGATGAAGAGGAGGAAGAAGTGCCACCCGCTGTCGCTTCTGCCTCTGCCGCGGCGGCTCGCTTCTCCTCCTCCTCGACTTGGCGGCCCTCACCGCCCTTCACCGTCCCGCGACGCATCTTGCGGCCCCGCATGCGGCCCTTCTCCAGCGGGTCTCCAAACGAGCGCGAGGGCGCCAACACCCCAAACACTGGATCAGCGCATGTGCCCACATACAGCGTTAGAGGCACGACGAGCCGCCGTGAGCGGGCAGTGGCGGGAGAAGGAGAGGCGCGCGCGCACCCCGGCCACGTCGGACCCAGCCGCCGGCGGCCACGATGCGCTCCTTCTCGTAGGGGGCAACGGCCTTGAGATCGCGCGTGAGCGGGACGGGCGTGCACCGGATCTTGTCCTGCGTCAGCGTCTTCAGGAAGGAGCTGTTATTCTGCACCCTGGAGGCAACGGCACAGCACATGTGAGCAGCGCGAGAACGCTGCCCGTCCTTGGCCGGGGAGGACGACGTACCGGAGATGGACACGCTTTTGCTTCTCGCGGCTCTCGATGTCCTCGACGCGGCTGGCCTTGGTGAGGGTGATGCGGCCGATGAAGCTGCCCTTGACCTTTTTGCGTCCGATGACCGCACGCGAGTCGCCCAGGTTGGCCACGTAGAGCCGGTCGCCGTGGTGGACCACCGCCACCGCGCAGGCGCCGCTGATGTCATTGGTCTGCTGACCGAGCGCCAGCACTTCGTCTTCCGTCTTGGCGAAGCTGCGCAGGATGGCATCCTCCACTCTAAACAATGCCAACCATCCTTGTTAGTGCAAAATTAAAAGCACAAATGAATAAATATCAATTAAAACGGCAGAACGAAAAGAAAAACAATAATTAACTGTCTGGAGCCGTCGTACGCTTTGTCGTCGAGTTCGGCCGGGGCAGCGTCGCTGCCGGAGGGCGGGAAGAAGATGGTGTGGTGTGGTGCGCTGAAGAGGTGTGCATGCAGGGCTTTGGCAACGTGCGTCACCGCTTGGTCGCCAGCATGCCCGTCGTAAACAGCAAAAAATGAGGGCCGCAAAACCGAGGCTGGTGGTGAGGGACCCGGCGACGCCGAAGATGTTGATGATGAAGTCGACGTTGTCAGAGTCCACGCTTCGTCCTCAAAAAACTGTACGAAGCGGTCCTCATTGGTGTGTGTAAGCCCTTCGAGGGAGCACACGCCCACCCCGCGCACCTTCATCTTCACCCCACGACTTATCTTTTAATAATTGAAAAAACAAAACAATATTATTGCTAATTTTCATTTTTGGTATTGCTCCCACATGGAACCAGGAAAGATCCGGGTGTTGAGAGGCACCCGCTCGTTGCGGGAAGGGACGAACCCCAACAACAGTCGAGCGTGCGGGCGCTTCTAGACAGCACCAGGTACTCACCTCTCGTGCGCCCACGGCGACTAGGAAGATTGGTTGACTGCGAATTGGAATTCAATTTGATTGCAACTTCGACATTCATTCTGATTCAACGACGCCTTCAGGGACTTGCTCCCACCTACTTCTTCTTGTCACCGTCCATCCGCGACGTGAAGCTTGAAACACACAGTGGGAAGGAGAGAAACATCACATGGAAAACTCTGCAGTGGAGGTCGGGCCGCCCACGGACCACCTCCAACAGTCGCCTCCATCCAACAAAGGCGAGCCGGGGCGCAAATCTCTGCTGCAAGATGCGGAAAGGCTCAAAGAGCTGCGTTATGTACGCAGTCCTCGCCCCTTGTTCTCCTATCCCATATCGATATATATCTAGCGAGATATGTTGAAGTACGGGCCTCCCTCATCCATTTGGCCTTCTTTTTCGCCACCTCCATCCTTTGCACCAAATCAGAACACATCCAAAGTCGAGCGACACCTGAAGCAACTGGTGAAATCTGGTGAAGAGCTTCAGCGGGCCCGAGATGGTTCGTGCCCCTTCCCCTTCTTCTTTTCCCCACTTCTTACCTTGTCACGTCGCCCTCGGCAGAGCTTTATGTCAAGGAGCAACAGTTTGTGATGGATATGGTTGACTTCAACCTTCACCACGACGTGCGCAGTACGTTCTTCCCGCTTTTTGTTCCTACTCCCCTTTCATCTGAGCCAGTAATGATGACATAACCATGGTGGGTATGATTGTCGCTACGCAGTGGACAAGCACCCAGCGTCACTGTTGGCCACGCTCTTGAAGGACCTTGCTCGCCAGATGAACTATTTGGTACGCCAATGTCTTCACCACTATTGATCCTTGAGCTCGAAGAAGGCGTAAAAAACCGCTGATTCTTTGCGCCTGCGCAGAACAAGGACGTACAAGAGTGCGTTCTGCAGCCCATGAAGCAGTTCCTCCAGGTGGAGGTCAACGGCTCTGTGGAGATGCAGAAAAAGCTCGACATGGCGCGCGAGCGTTACCAGACCGCGTCCACCAAGTTTTCGGGAGTGTCTCATCGGACTGACATGACTCACTTCACCAAGGTACCTTTCGCACATGCACCAGCACTGTGGTGCGGTCGAGCCTGGGCCAGCGCATCTCACCTCGTTTGCTGCTGGCGCAGTGGGAGCACGAGGTGGCTGAGTCGAAGCAGGAGTATGACCTGATCTACTTCAACGGGATGACCAAGATGATGGAAGTCGAGCGGAACAAGATTCACCTGATCCACTCGCTCTTCCACCAGTTCTTCGTCAACTACCACAAATTCTACGACACCACAGCCCACTCCTTTGCTGCTCTCGTACGTGTTTTTTGCCTCTCAAGGCCCAGACGCATTCGCTGTCGCTTGTTCTCGCTCGGTCTTCTCACACGACCGCCCACGCCCGCAGTCACCCGAGATGGCGAATTGGAAAGAAGCCATAGATGAAGGCCGCCGAAAGGCCCGCGAACAGGCCGCTGAAAACGACGACATCATGATGGACCACGTATCCAAGCTTCAACAAGTACTCCTCCCCTCTTCCCCTCTACGCACGTAGATGGCACTGTCATCTGACGACCAACCACCTCGGCGAGTGCAGTCGGGCTACAAGTCGAGCGAGGCGCTGGAGATGAAGTCGCCGCGGGTCAACATGCTCGGCCTCCCCGTGGAGGCCGACAAGCAAGGCTACCTGTTCAAGAAGGTCCCCAAGAAGGGCAAAGGTTGGAAGTGTTCCTGGTTCGTCCTCGAGAAGGGTATCCTCATGTACTATAAGAACATCAAGGTACTACGTTTTGTCCTCTTTCTATTCCGTTAAAGTGGCGGCTGACGTCATCACCATGATTGTGCATCCTCGACAGAGAGAAGTGCCGGACGGGGGAATCAATCTGCTGCTGTGTACAGTCAAGGAGATGCCCGAGAAGCATCTGTGCTTCCAGCTCATTTCCACCGATGAGCGATTCAATCTCAGGTCCGTCCACGACTCTTTTTGTTTACATGATGTCGGCGACAAAAGTTTGACGCAAAGAGTGGCCTCAACTTGATAGAGCGACGAACGACATCGAGTATGCCGAGTGGGTGGACGCGCTACGGAACGGCATCGCGTCGCAGCTGGCCAATGGAGACCCATCGGCCTCCATTACGGACTCGAGCTCGCGAAAACGACCAGCCACGAGCAAGGGCGCTCTCGTCCAGGAGCTCTGGCCCGTCGAGGGCAACACCAAATGTGCCGACTGCGGCCAGAAGGGTCTGTTGTCCTGTCCCTTGTCTGTCCCTTTTTCTGTGTCGTGTTCTGGTGATTCACGCATGGGGTGCAGATCCGGATTGGGCGGTGCTCAACTGGGGCGTGCTCATCTGCGTCAAGTGCTCTGGCATCCACCGAAGCCTCGGCGTGCACATCTCCAAGGTCCGCTCGCTCGATCTCGATAAATGGGAGCCCGAGCATCTTGGCGTACGTCGTCTTCGCTCTATTCGTTTTCTGGCCTCCAGCGCTTCGTCTCACGCAGACGTCATTGCAGTTGATGAAGGCCATCGGCAACGCGCTAGCGAACGCGCTGTGGGAAGCGAACGTGCCCGAGGAGTGGGCAGTGCAGCGGCCTGAGCCAGACTCAGATAGGTACGTGCACATCCCATCTTGGCTTGTCGTTTACTTACGACGCAATTTTGAAACAACAGCAAAACAAAGGGCCTGTGGATCAAGGCCAAGTACGTGGACAAGGCCTTTATCCAGAAGACGACTTTGAGCCCCGATGAACTCGGCCACGTATGCGAACTTGTTGCTGAGACCACCAGTTTCGGTTTGTTGCTCACATGAGGCTCGGTGGATTGGACGATGGTGCAGCGCTTCTGGACGGCCGTGATGGAAAAGGACTATGCTGGCGTGGTAGCGAGCGTTCTGCAGAGCGTCGATATCAACTGGGTCGACACCGAATCCGAAGGGAGGACGGTGATCCACGCTCTGCCGGCCTCTGGTGGGGAGGCGGCCATGCTCGAGTTTCTCCTTCAGAACGGCGGCGAAGTCAACGTCGAGGACGACCGGTACTGTCACTCGCACTATAGTCTCCGGAGTGCTGGCGGTGGTGCCTTTTGTGTTGTCAGCTGATCGCGATCCCCTCAATAACGGCCGCGTGCAGAAAGCGAACGCCTCTGCACTATGCGGTTCAGCACGACCGGCCGGACCTGTGCAAAATCCTTCGATGGCGCGGCGCCTCCCCCACCAAAGTCGATGCTGACAGTGCGCTTCTCCTTCCCTCCTCTCCTCACCTGCGCTGAGTGTGAGGCATAAGGGGCCTCATCATTTGACACACGCGCAGGCCAAACGCCGCTGGACTTGGCCGAGAGTTTGGAACTCGAAGCATGCGTGGCGGCGCTCAAGGAGAATTCGGGCACAGGGCAGGACCTGAGTCAGTCGGCTAAGGGCCTGTACGCTCCGACTGGCGTCGGAGGCACCAGCGGCGGCTTGGCCGGGAGCTCGACACCGCCGCCAGAGGACATTTCCAGGGCCCTGCGCGGGAGCCTCAACCTGCTCAGCGGCTACTCAGGCTCGCCCGCGCCGTCGCGTCGGGACAGCAAGGACCGCGAGCGGCTGCACGGTTCGCACAAGCCGGCCAAGCCGCGGCTCATCACCAAGCTCAAGGACCAGATGATCGGCCGCAAGAAGTCGTTCACCATCAGCGAGCCGCGACCGGCCTTGGGTATCGGCGGTGGCCGCGACGACATCAGCCAATCGTCCGGTCCTCTGTCCGACCGACCTGCGTTCCTCAAGGCCGACCGCAGCGGCGGCGAGCCAGACGAGGAAGACTCCGACGGCCTGCACGACACGATGGCGGATTCGACGGACATCACCGAGCCGCCGCCGTCGCCCGGCGGGCAGTTACATGACCCGCGGTCCCGGCGGACCGTCTCGGTGGTGACCCCACCGCTGACGCTGCGACGCAGCGACACCTCGCCCGGAGGCATTCACGGCGACAGCGGCGGGAGCGACAGCGAAGGCGCCAATGGCAGCGGCGACGACCACCAGCAGTCGCCCCAGCAAAAGAAGGGCCGTTTCATCCCTCGAGCCCGGCGGCGCAAGTCGACCGACCTGACGCCCATCATTCTCGGACGCGCCCGCGAGCGCAAGGACCAGTCCAGTGCTCGCTCGGACGCCGCCTCGGCCACCGGTGCTGGGGCTACGGCTGACAGCGCGCCCATGAGCAACAACAATAATAGCAGCCCGAATGGCAGCTTGCCGTCGCCGTCGTCTTCGTCAACAGCACCGGCGTTGTCGACCCATTCGGCGCCTGTCCCTTCGTCGCCCAGGTTCTTCGCCTCCAACGAGGCGGTGCCCACCCTGCACGCGCCCAACACGCCCGATCCCCGAAGCCGCCGGAAGAGCGACGCCACGAGCTCAGGCGAGATGGGTTCCCGAAAGAAGAAGGGCAAGAAGTCCACCAAGCAAGACGCCTCCAGGCCTGCTACCGAGCTGTCGCAGCAGGCTCAGCAGCTGGGAGATGCGGCTCCCGAATCGGGAGCGACGTCGGCCGGAGGCGACAGCGACTCGCCCCGGAAGGGGGAAGGCTCCGGAGTGAGCAAGAAGCTGCGGTCGTTGCGACACTCGTTCGGGCGGCGCGAGCAGGAGCAGCTCCTGAAGGAGAGCTCCGGCTGGAGCTCCGGCGATGAGCTCAACGACAGCGGCAGTGGTATCGGTGGCGGTGGAGGCAGCGGGATTGGCAGAGGAGGCAGCGGCGGCCCACATCTGCCGGTGAGAGTCGAGAGCCAGGGCCGAGGCGGCAGCGAGATTCAGCGCCGAGATCGAGGAGCCAGCGACGCCCGGCGTGACCGGGACGGCAGCTCCCGGGAGGTTTGATGAACCGCCGATGCCGACATGTTTTGTTGCACACAAGGTTGTTTGCGTTGTTGGATCTGATGTCACAATCAGAAGAACAGTTTCGCACGAGCACCATTCATTCGTCTCTCTTCTCCTCCTTCTCTTTCTTCTCGTCCTTGGCCTCGTCATCCTTCTCACTGTCGGCAGGGGCCTTCTTCTCCTTCGCTTTCTCCTCCTCCTCGCCCTGCTTGAGCCACGCGATGTGGACGTCGGCATCAAACACAAAATCGCTGTCGCCCGAGTACACGGCCGGCAGATCCTTGAGGTCGACGTACTCCTGCGGGGTAAACAACAAACAGAACATAAACATCTTGTTAGAGAGGAGGGGGGGGCGAGTTAACGACGCGAGGGAGGGGGGACGGCGATCGATACCGAAAGCGCTTCCCGCTTGTCTTTGTCGCTGCCGCTCACGAAGGCGACCTTCTTGAGGGTCTTGGCGTCGACGAACGGCGAAATCACCTTCCAGAAGGCGCGGAACAGGAACGGCGCGTCGACGAGGATCAACACGCCCAATCGCTCCGGGTAGTGGTTCTAGCGTGACCCCGGCGCACTCTGTCAGTTCCTCATGAAGGAAGCGAATGATGGGGGGGGGTCGTCCTCAACCTGGAGAATGCTAAGCAGCTCCCGCGCGAAGCCGACCTCGCCGTTGTACTTGAGGTTGTAGTTCTTGCAGTTGACGCACCAAACCATCTTCTCCACGCCCCGCTCCTTCTCCATCCGCTGTTCATTGCCTGGCGTGTTAGCTCCCGGGGGCAGGAAGAAGAGGAAGAAGACGGAGATGATCATCAATGAGGGCACCTTGATGGCTTGCTCGAGGGTGAAGATCATGAACTGCATCTTCTCGAGCCGCGTGTGCGGGTCGGGCTTGTCGGCCACCTTCAGGTACACCATCGGCCTCCGGAACCGGTCGTAGCCGTGGTGGTACTGCGCGTTGCACCCTTGAGTCAGAGAAGAGTAGGAAGAAGAGAAAGAGCAGACCGACATGGCCAGTACTAGTTGGGGCAACGAACCATGCCGCCGATCCGGATCGATGAGGCCACCATGTCCGTCGTGATCTCGTCCGGCTTGAACTCGGCTCGCCACTGTCCATAAATATATAGATAGATATTTTTAAAAAAACAATTAACCAAAAATTAAAAATATTTAGAGGTCACCTTCATGGTCTCGAGGAGCATGTCGCGCGCAGCATCAAACTTCCAGTCGCGCGCCTTGAGATAGCGGTAGAGCGTGTAGTCTGCCACTTGAACAACTGAGCCCCAATTCCGGAGTGCTACAAAAACGCGAAAGCGGAAGCGAAACACGAAAAAGGGAGGGCACCATCGAGAAACTCGAGTTGCTTCGGCGTCCACGAGTCCGCATCCTAGTGCGTCACCACGCAAAAAAAAACCGTATGTTCATGAGTACGACGAGTCCAATCTTGAAGTTCAACGGCGAAATAGTAAGCCCGTACGTGGATTATTTTCCTAAACTCGGCGAGTTTCGCCTTGGCGTCTTCCCCCAGCTGCGCCAAGGTGGGTTCGTCCACGCCCAGCACGTTGATCTGCTCCAAACCTGTACAAGGCAAGAAGGCGGAGAAACGCTATTGAAAGTGCAACTTGGCAACGGAGCCTCAAACGCAGCCGACGCAAGGTGGGGAAAGAGAGGGGGGGGGTGAGACGGCAAGCACCTTGTGCTCCTTCCATGGCGTGCGTCGCGCGGCAGAACTCCCCCTTCTCGAACAAGGCCTCGTGTAATTACAGGTTCAGGAAAAGGTACGAATATTTAATAATTTCATTTTCATAGCAGCCTTTCCTTGCCTTTGTCTTGTCCGCGGCCTCTTCCTCCTCGACCACGGCCTCTTCCTCCGGATCCCCGGCCGCCATGGACACTATCGCCGCGACCCACGGGCGGGCCAGCATGCTGGCTCGTTTTGTGCTCGGCCCGCTGCCCAAACAAGTCGGGCTCGGTTGCACGGCGCTGTTGGCTTCCGGGACTTGAACCCAGCTCGGCCGGACCGCGCGAAGATGGCGCGGCAGCTTTGGATCCGGCGGCGGCGGCGGCGGCGGCCATGGCGTTGGCGTTGGGCTTGTTTTTGCTTCTGTTGCTGCTGCTTTTGTTGTTCTGCCGGCAGGCGAGTCCGACCTCCCACTGATCGAGCCGGTCGCGCCACTCCTCCTGGGCCTGGCGGAGGAAGTGGAACGCCTCGCGGGGCAGGTGCTTGTGCATCCAGAACCCGCCCGCGGGCTCGCTCGGCTTCCACTCTGGCGCTCGCGGCTAATCGCGCCACACCACATTAGTGAAAATAATTGGTTAAAAAAAATAATAAATAAATACAATAAAAAAAAATCTTGAAGCGTACCGTTGTCGGCCGAAGCAAGTCCACGTACTCGTTGATAAATGTGGCCACCCGCTCGTAGGCTGAGTAAAGCACCTCTTGGTCATCGTTATCATCGTCATTCCGGTGCCAGGTTTGATACAAATTCATGCGGCTGTAGCGTTGATGCAACGCGCGGAGAAGGCTTGGTTCCGCCTGATGGAGAAGGAATAGCCTGAGGCCGTCGTGCCCGAGCGTGACGGCGATGTCGATGGGCGTCTCTCCGCGGCGGTTCGAGGCCGTCACCGTCGCGCCGCGCCGGATGAAGTAGGCGCAGGCCCGAAGCGCCACCTCCTCGTCCACGCTGGACGCCGCCAGGTGCAGCACCGTGTTGCCCACTTGGCACACAAACGCACACAAAGATACGAGGTCGGTCCTGGTCAGCGCGCTAGCTCATCAGGGCGTTGGGGGGCGAGAACAACGCACAGATGTCACGCCGGTGCATGGCCTCGAGCCAGAACAAGGGGTCGCTGCCGACGGTGTTCCACAGGCGGCACACCGCGGTGGCGTAGGGCAAGTCGATGACCGGGTCGAGGAAGGAGAAGACCAGGTACAGGATTTCGGTCGGCATCATCGCACCGTAATCCACGAGATGGTGGTCCGCCGGCGTCTTCACCCGGCACGGGAAGTGGTACGTGCGGCTCTTGGCTGCGCCCGTCCCCACGCCATCATTGTGGTGAGCAACGGCATCGTCGAGATCGGGGTCTTGGTCGTACCGGAGATGCCACGAGCGATGCGGCCCTGGACGAGGTTGTAGCGCACGAAGTTCTTGAGCTGCTTACGGCGCTGCTTGATCTCCTCCAGCTTCATCTGCTGCTCGAGCAGCTGCGAATCGTCGGGATGGAGGATGGCAGGGAGGTACCACTCGTCGCTGTCCTCCCAGTCCAGCACGTACAGCTTCTAGAATTGGGATCAGTGACGCGAACAACACTCACTCCATCACCCACAACAAGAACGGACGGCAAGGAGGCCTGTCACCTGCACAAGATTGTCCCAGGATGGCCAGCCCGTGTACGGGCGGCGCCGAGGCTGTGGAGCCGGGAAGGCCTGGACCTCGGACCGCCGCCAGTACCATTTGGCCTTGGGCTCACTCCTTCTGCCCCTTCCACCGCGCGTGCCTCGGCCCCGACCCCGGCCACGCCCCATCCCGCGGCCGCCTCGGCCGCCCCTTCCCCTGGCGCCACGACCGCCGCGGCTGGTGCTGCCGTAGCTCCAGTCATAAAGATCCTCCGCGTCCACTCCTGGTTCAGGTTCCCGCGCCTCCTCGATGTCCATAAGCCTCTCCAAGGTTTCGCTCTCACCCACGGCAAAGCCCTCGCTGCTGCCGTCGTCATCCTGGCTGGCGTTGGTGTGCCCCTCCCTGGAGGCGTCACCAGAAGCGGAACTTCCACTGGACAATGAAGACAGGAACTCCTCTAGGTGGCTCACAGGCAGTTGTTCGTCTTGTTCTCTGTCCATTATTATTGACAAAAATAAAAAAATAAAAAAGTTGCACTTTTGGACATATTTGTTTTTGACTGAAAAAACGAAAATTTTGACTGAAGCGTCTCTCGCGGAGACTATCGTGACGTCAGCTGCGCGGAGGAAAGGCCACGCGAGCAAACGCAAGACGTCGATGGACGCGGTCCTTGAAAGAGGTGGCGCCCTTTTGCTTGAGGTATTGCCGGAGCTCGTCCTCCGTCATTACGGTCGTGCTTACACATTCCTCACTGCCGCACGTACCTGTCGTCCGACCCACCGACGCGTCAGCCGCAGTGGTTCACATCACGACGTGCAGCTCGAGCCGTACCGCGATGTTTTTCTCGACACGACGGGCACTGAATGAAGAGGTGGGAGCAAGCGTCGTTGCGGCAGTTGGTGTGATCGTCCGAAGGAGACCCACACTGGTGGCACACGCCGAGCACATCCTCGGTCACCTTCTCCCCCTGGTTGCGTTGTTGTTGTTGGCGTTAGACATCGACGTCCATCTCGAGCGCTTGATTGAGAACACGTTGTGTGTCGATGAAGCATGATGTGCGCACAAGGCGATCGTCAAAACTGAAGTTCTTGCCCTTGAAGCGGGACGTGAGACCCCTCTCCCTGATCTCACGGTGGTAGGTCACGATGCCGCCCTTGAGCTGGTTGACGTTGGTGAACCCGTGTTCGTGCAGGTAGAGGCTCATCTTCTCGCACCGGATGCCGCCCGTGCAGTACATGAGAATGGGCTTGTCCTGCAAAACACAGGGGAAGACGTCAACATCGTTCGTTTTGACGTCGCGCGAGAACGATTGGCGAACCTCCTTGCCCTTGAGCATGTCGCGGATGACCGTGAAGCTCTCTTTGTAGGTGTCCACATCCGGTGTCAGGGCCCCTTCGAAGCGCCCCACCTCGCTCTCGTAGTGATTGCGCACGTCGACAATGACCGTGTCGGGCGAGGCCATCTGCGCGTGCCACTCGTCGACTGTCAGGTGCCGCCCCGCCTGCTGGTGGCCGAGCGCCGCGCCACCCACGGGCGCAGCTTCCTCTTCCCTTGCTCGGTCATGTACTTCGTCGTTGTCGTCATCGCTTTTTTCGGCACCAGCGGCGACGTCGCTGAGCAAAGCGGGGAAGGCGAGGTCGCCTTGAGCCGACACGATCTGCGATCGGACCTTGACCCGCAGCTTGCGGAAGGCGGCCTGTGGCGTGGGCCGCCCGTCGCCCGCCAGGTTGAGGTAAAGCGGCGTCCCCGGCGGGCCAAAGACCGCCGGGTGGCGCGCCAGCGTCTCGCGGAACTCGGCCATGTGGTGGGCCGGCACGCTGACCTGGGCGTTGATTCCCTCTTCGGCCACGTAGACTCGGCCGACCACGCCGATGGCGCGCCAGTCGGCCAGCAGGTTCTGCCGCAGGCGCTCGAGCCAGGGCTCCTCCGCCGCGCCGGCCGGCAGCTCAGGCGGCAGCCGCACGAAGCGGTAGAACGAGAGCGTAACGTAGCCTCCAAGAGGCGAGACCGTTGTGGAGGCCTCAGCCACCGGCGCCGCCTCGCTCGTGGAAAATGCCCGGACGAGCTGAGGAGAAAGGCAAATGGAGCGGGCGCGAGACATGCGAGGACGAGAAAGCCACGGCATCATGGCAGGGATGCTGGGCGGTAGGTAGTGGCTGGAACCCGCGCGGGCTTGCAGGAGGCCCTGAGCGTTCTGGCGGGTGGGTGGGTTGTGAAGAACTACCTCGCGGCACGCAGGAGAAGCAGCATCACGGAGCACCACGAGTGTCCCACACGGACGAATGCCGGCTACACGCGCAATCTTTAACATTGAAAGGAACCTGTCTCTGCCGGCATGTTGAATTTGTTTATTCGGTAATTTTCTGTTTTTCAGGTGAATCTCCGCGTACTCTCCCAAGTGAGAACCAGGCAGGAGCGAGAACATGCGTACCGAAGAGGCCTGGCTAAGGCGAAGCCTCAACAACGAGCGCCCACCACGCGTTGCTCCTGCCTCAGTGGCTGCATAGTGTTGGGCATAGAAAATCTGCAAGTGGGTGCAGAGAAGACCAACAAAGAACCAGTTCAAGCAGCTTGTAAAAAAGAATACCAGCTTGAACTGGTTTAGGAAATAAAAACATACTTTTTTTTGCTACCTTAAGATGAGGACCCTCATGGTGACCGACGGCACGCTGGGCAGTGTGCGTGTGATGGTGGCGCTTGGATGCGGCCTTGTGAAGCGAGGCCACAAGCCGGTGTTGGTCGCCTGTCCTGCCCGCTTTCGTGCCTTGGTCGAGGACTATGGACTGCGCTGGACCGCCTTCGACCCCTCTCCACTCCCCTCTCGTCCTTTTCGTGTACGTCCTCCACATCCTATCTTCATTCGGCAGCGAGATCTCGCAGCAGCAGCAGAGCAGATTTTTGGGGCTGACCTTGAATTGCAGGCCTTTGCCGAGGCTCTCGAGGAGGTGTGCAGGCGCGAGGGCATTGACCAGACCCGCGACTCGACGGCCACACAGCAGCGCACGTGCATCGTGTCCGAGCAGTCCAGCCTCCACGCCGCCTACTCGTACGCCCCACCAGACAGTTCGGCACAATAAAGTCAACTCACCTTTGTTTTTTTGGTGGCGTGAAGGCTGGCCGAGAAGTTTGCCGTGTGCTGGGTGGGCGTGTTCTGGGCGCCCGTCGCGCCCACCGACGCCTACCCGAGCCTGGGCTTGACCGCTGGCCCGGAGGCATCGTCGGCCTCGACCACCTCGACCTCAGCCCGGCCGTGCTCCGCGCCGGCACGCCTGCGCGTGACGCTTCCCGTGCTGGGCCGCGTCGTGCCGCTGCCGCACCACCCGTGGTTCAACCGGTGGAGCCACTTGCTGGGCCTCGCGGCCGACTGGCTGCTGAGCGGCGCCGCGCGCGAGGTCAACGCCTGGCGCCAGGAACGCCTGCGGCTGCCGCCCATCCCCAACGTGTTTGGCGTGGTGCCGCTCATCCGCCGACAGACGCTCCCGATCATCCACACGCTCCACCCGGCCTTCTTCGCCAAGCCCCACGACTGGCCGGCCGAGCTCAAGGTCCCGGCCTTTATTTTCCTCCCGGATCGGGCCGCCCCGGCCCCGTTCCTCTCCTCCGACCTCCGCCTCGAGCTGGCCGCCGCGGACTCGGCCGCCCAAGCTGCGCAGGCGCAGACGTCGTCGACGTCGACGAGCTGGGCAAAGCGAGAGGATGACGAAAGCGTGCGAGATGAGGAGGCCAGGCTCGAGCGCTTCCTGGCCTCTGGTGGCGAAGCCTCAACAACGACCGCCCGGAAAGCTCCGGTGCTCCTCGCCTGCGGCGGGCTCGTGGACGACGCGGCCTCGGCGCGGACATTTCTCGACCTCGCCCGGCGCCTGGCCGAGGCCGGTGGCCACCGCGTCATCATCTTCATCCGAGACGAGGACGGCCCAGCCAAGCGCTCGCCGTCGACAATGCAGACCACCGGAGGCGCTGAAGTTCAGGCCGCCACCGGCGATGACGGCGATGGCGTGGTCGATGTTCACCCGGCGTGGGCGGACCTAATCTACGCGCCCGGCGCGCTGCCCGATTCCCTGTGTGTGGTCTCGCGGCTCAGCTACGCGTCACTCCTGCCCCGCTGTGGCTGCGTCGTGCTCGACGCCGGACATGCGATCACAGGTGCGTGCGTGCGTGCGTGCGACCTGTTGGTTTCTCTCTTTGCTCGATTCACAGTCGGGATTGACCATTGGCCATTCATTCTCGCAATGAAGCCGCCGCCATTCGGGCGAATGCGCCGCTCGTCTGCGTGCCGCGCGGCGACAGGGTGTCGTGGTTCTGGGCCAACCAGGCGCACGAAAGGGGCATCGCACCGCGTCCGATCGCGCGCGAGAATCTCTCTGCCGACGCGCTCCTCCAGGCCATCGACCAGGCGACATCGGCCGACACGTCGCGCAAGTGCGTTGTTGTGTTTGAGACTGGCGAAAGAGTGGCGTGCTGAGGACAAGACGACTTTTGCTGTTGTCGTCGTTTTGTTGCTGCTGTCGTGCAGGCTGCAAGAGCTGAGCCAAAAGGTCAACGCAGACGGCGACGGCGTGCGCAAGGTCGTGGATGCCTTTGAGCGAGTGTGCATTACGAGCATCGGCCTGGTGCCGACCTCGGACTACGCCGACGTCTCTTCCTTCGGTGCTCTGGGTGCGTTCGCAAGTGGCCTGCCTTTGGCTTTCGCCAAGAAAGTTAACAACTCTCTGCGAGCAGGGCACGAGCTTGGCGTGCGGGACGTGGCTTTGGCCACGTGCTTCATTCTGTTGCTCCTCGCGCTCGTCTGGCTTCTGCTGCGGCTGCTGCTGTGATCCCCTTTTTTCTTTTTCTTTTTTGTTACATTTATGTAATGGTACATGGACTCGTCCTGGTTGCGCGTCAACGAATCGACTTTCACGCGAGGAGGGCGAAGGAGGACAGCCACGAGTGGAGGCGGGCCGCGGCACCGCCGTCCTCGCCGCCGCCGCTGCCGGGCGTGCCCTCGCCGTTGCCGCCGCCCTGGGCAAACTGGACGTTGCCCGCATAGACATCGGACCGCGTCGCGGTGGGGATGGCGTTCAGGTTGATCGAGTCCTCCACAGTTTCATCCATCACCGACGTGATCTGTTCGCCCGGGCCCCCCAAAGCCCCTCGTCAGCCTCTCGTGAAGCTTGGGAGATCGCAAGCAGCTGATCATGTGGCGTGTTGTACCCGGAGGCGAATGGGGCTGACCGCATAGGTGGTGCCGGAGCTCTTCTCGAACCAGCCGTCTTCCGTCAGGGAAAGCGTGACCCAATTGCCGGAGGAGTCCTGCGCCTGGACGCCCTTCACGGGGATGCGCGGGTTGACGACCTTGATCTTCACGTAGCTGATGACGGTGAAGGTAAGACTCTTACTTCTCTATGACGATGAAAGCGCGTCGAGTCGTGAACACGTACTAGGGGTTGGAGCCCTGGAACTGGTACTTGAAGTCGAGCTTGAGGCTGTCCACCGGGCAGTCCACCGCCACCCAGTTGATGTCCCACACGCCATCAAGCTGCTCCGTATCGCGCAGATCGAGATCTGTTTGTGTGTTGTCGACAACGCGCCCATCGAGGTGAGAAAAATGGTCCCAAGAGGAAGTTCAGAAGCACATGATGATGAGGACAACAAGCTCAAAGGGGAGGAGAAACGCACTGTAGGTGCCACACTCGGGGCACCTGTCGGCCACCATCGCGGTGAAGGTGCCCGTGACGGGATTCGCGCCGCTGCCGTGGTTGTAGCCCGTCACTTGAATGCACATGCCACACATGGCGCCGCTATTGTAGGTCGAACTGCTCTCACGCCAATAGTTGTAACGGCCACAACAATATCAGGCGAATTAATAAAGCTGCACGCCACGACGCAAATAAGGCCTGCTCCGAGGCCGAGGAGGAGCATCAATCACGCACGTGGCGACGGCGACGGTGCGCAGGTTCATGTCGTTCACGGGAATGGAGCAAGCGCCCGTGGCGATCGAGCTGGCCTGGTACCAAGTGGCCTGCGCGCAGATGCAGCAGCGGAGACGGTTAGGGGCGGGCCAAGTTCAGGCTTATGGACCAGAAAAGGGCACGCACGGTGGCGTTGTGCGATGTGCCATAAAACGAGAGAACGGTATCGCCCATGGCCGACGCGACGAAGAGCGCCAGGAGGGCGGAGAGAAAGAGCGTGGCTCGCATCGTTTGTGGTGTGTGTGTGTGTGTATGTGTGCCGGTGGCGTTTGGGGAGTGGTGTGGCGCGATCGTCTCTTCTTGGTGATCCGCTGTTCGCTCCGAGGCGGAGTGATACCCGCTAAAATCCCGGTATTGGGCTCATTTATGGCCAAGTCCGATTGGCTGCAACGCAGCAACAGGAAACGTGGGTTGCCCAAAAGCCCTGTTGGTGGCGAAAATGAAAAACAATTTATTTACGGTACGGGGAGTTTGTCGCTCCGGAGCCAAGGGGCACGCGGGGCTCAGCCGCTCAGCGGTGCTCGAGGGTGAAGAGGAAGGGATCGCGGGAGGCGGCCGCGAGGAGCATGCGGATGACGGGCGGGTCGACGCCGTCGTAGGTCCAGCGGAAGTTGCGGATGATGTAGGCGAAGAAGGTGTTGGCGATCTGGAGGGCGAGGTCGGCGCCGGGGCAGTTCTTCTTGCCGCCGCCAAAGGGGACCCACGAGTGCGGGACGAGGGGCTTGTCGAAGCGGTCCGGGTCAAAGGCCGTCGGGTTGGCCCAGAAGCGCGGGTCCTGGTGGATGCTGGCCGTGTGAATCATGTAGGTCGTGCCGGCGGGCACCTCCCACTCGCGCAGGGTGTCGTCCTCCATGGAGACGCGGGCGTAGATCTCGCCGCCGGGCGGGTAGTAGCGGTAGATCTCCTTGACGAGCTTGGCCAAGTAGGGCAGCTTGTGGAAGTCGAGCACGGTGAGGTCGCGCTGCGGGTCGGCGAGGACGGCGTCGAGCTCGGCCTGGGCGCGGGCGAGCACGGCCGGGTTCTTGGCCAGGAGGTACATGCCGTGGCCGATGGTGAAGCTGAAGGTGGGCGAGATGCCCATGAACGAGTCAAACGTCGCGGCGATCACCTCCTTGTCGTCGAGCAGCGTCCCGTCCTCGGTGGGCGTGAGGGCCCACTTGGCCAGCCACGACGTCGCCTTACCGCTTTCCGGCGGGTTGCGGCGCACCTCGGCCAGGGCCTCGCGACTGAAGGCGCCGAAGAAGTCCATGGCCTCGTTGATCTTGGCCGTCTTGCCCTCGAGCTCGAGGATGAGGTTGTTGTACGGCGGCGAGTACTTGAGGAAGTCCGGGAAGTACGCGAGCCAGCGCTTGCCAAAGGTGACGAACTGCTGCAGCCGGGCCGGGTCGCGCTCGCAAAACTCGGAGCCAAAGGCGAGCGCGCAGGAGAGCTCGAGGGCCACGCCGGTCTCGTCCTCGGCGGCGTCGTAGCGCTTCCCGACGTGCTTTTCAAACGTGGCCACCAGCTGCTTGGCCTTGGCGCTGAGGAGCGGGAAGTGGTACGCCGTGGCGGGCGTGATCTGCGTGTCGAAGATGGTGCGCAGGCGCTTCCACTTCCACAGCTCCGACGGGTGGCTGTTGGAGAGGGCCGTGAAGATGGTGCCGTTGGTGTAGCCCACGAGGCGGCCATAGGTGTAGTCCGAGTAGTCCATGCGCGAGCGGAGCCAGTACTTGTCCGACTCAAAGATCTTGCCCAGGTCCTCGGGGTCCGACAGGAGGATGTTGGTGCCGTCGTTGGACAGCTCAAACTTGACCACGTCGCCGTACTCCTTGGTGTAGTCCACGAACGGCTGCACGGAGCCCCACAGGGCAAACGGCAGGAAGTGGAGGTCGTCGGTGGGCATCAGCGCCGCCATGAGCGACGACTTGTCGTTGTCTGGGCTCGGCATGTCGTTGACCGAGTGGCACACCACCGGGTTGGTCTTGGGGTTGGACACGAAGAACAGGTTCTTCTGCAGGCACTTGACGTCGGTGTTCTCCACCACCATCTTCCGCAGCAAGTTGGTCTGCATTTTCAAAACAAATAACATCAATTGGTTCGTGAATAAAAAGAATAAATGAATTTAAAATGACACAGAATTTTAAAAAAATAATCAAATGATAATGATAATTTCGAGACGTACGCCTTGGTTCTCGAGGTCGAGCTCTTCCCACCAGAAGCTGTCGGGCAGCTTGGCGTTGGGGAAGCCGGGGAGCGGGTTGGGCTTCCAGAGGAGGTCCTGGAGGACGTTGGTGGTCGGGCAGTTCCAGGGCTTGTAGTTGGAGATGCACCAGAACATGCCCCAGTTGATGCCGAAGCGATCGGCAGCGGCGGCCTTGAAGAGCGTGTAGAAGTTGATGACGAGCATGGAGCGCGGGATGTGGGTGTTGGGCCACCACTCCTCGTCGAGCTCCTGGCCGACCCAGAGGTCGACGTCGTCGGGCGTCCGGTAGAGGCGGCGCAGCTGCTGCTGGAAGTAGACGTTGCTCGTGAACTCCTCAAAGGTCGCGCGCGGCTTGAACGGCACGACGCCGTCGTAGCACTTGCGCGCGTACTCGTTGAACGTGGGCAGGCCGCGCTCGCGCTCGTGCTGGATGGCCCATGCGGCGAGATCGAAGCCGTTGCCCTCGTCCGGGTTGCGGAAGTTGAACTTCATGCTGCGGTATGCGTCCTGGATGCCGCTGTGGAAGTCCGGAATCTGAGTCACGCTCATGGCCTGCACGACGGTGTCCATGCTCGTCTCGCGGAAGCTGGTGGCGTTGAAGGCCGTCTCGGCCAGGCTGATGAGCGTCTTCGGGTTGTTCTCGGCGTCGTAGACCTGGAGCGTGGCTGGGATGAGGTCGTGCCAGCGGTAGCCGACGGAGAACTCGTTGGGCAGCGAGTAGGGATCGCCCGTCTTGGGGTTGAGCAGCATCTTCCACGGGTAGGACATGGTCAGCGGGTTGATCTCGAGCGCCGAGAGGCCCGTCCAGCTGCGCATGATGGCCGTCGGGTCGTCCGGCCACGGCACGTCGATGAAGTAGGCCTTGAAGTAGGCCGAGCCGATCATGTTCATCTTGGCGCCCATCACGATGCGCGCCGTCTGGAAGAGCTGCTCCACGTTCCACTCCGGGTACTTGCCGTGCAGCACGCCGCACATGCGGTTGTGCTCGCGCACAAACAGCGTCTGGTAGACCATCAGCAGGTAGTCCTGGTTGGCCCGCAGGTCGCCCGCCGCAAACAGGTTGCGCTGCTGGCCCGGCCGGCCCGGCAGCGAGAAGTTGAACCGCGCGTCGTTGAGCGGCAGGTAGTCGTCGTCCAGGATCAGCTCGCACTTGAGCTCGCCCTGCGCGTCCTTCTGCCGCAGCAGCGCGTTCATCTCCTTGCTCGTGCCGTAGATGGTCTCCAAGTCCATCCAGTTGCTCCTCTTGTTTAGCTGCTCGCGCGGGACACCGTTCTCGCCTGTACAACAACAACAACAACACGCAGAGAGTGTGAATGTTTACGCGCCAAGGAGAAGCTTCGGGAGAGATTCGACGACGACGAACCGGTGCCTGGAGCCCGCTGGCTGCGCCAGAACTCGAGCTTGGTCTTAGGGGGGAAGTCGGGGTCGCCGGCAGGGATATCGATGTTGAGCAGATCGCCTGGCTCGCGGCCGGCGTCCGACAGCATCAGGTCATGGACCTTAACAAGTGAAAAAGAGCAGGTGAGCATAAAAACATGAATAAACTTTATAAATAAATAAAATAGGAAGATTGGTCTTGTACCAAGAACTCGACGTAGCCCAAAAGCCATGGGGTGTGGTCCCAGTAGCTTGTCTTCCTGTTCTTGAAGAAGATGTTGCTCAGCTCACGCGGGTTGGGGCCCTCCCTCGGTTCGCCCAGCGTGCCTGTGTTCCGGTGTGGAGGAGAAAAAGAAATTAGCAAATGAAAATGTCGACACATGAGTCAGACTGTTGCATGGACCCAAAATAGGCACCAAGCCTTCCAACAACTGCTTAAACAAGCCAGATTGCAAGGGGACACAACTAAAAACAAACACACAACGGATAGGTACCAGGCTTGTAGTGGGGTGGAGTGTAGTCACGGGCGTAGGCCTGATCCTGGGCACCCGCGCTGGACTGGCCCTTTCGGAGCCAGTTGCACGAGCCGTCCCACGATCGGTAATAGTACGACTCCTTCGATTCCAGGCACTTGGGATCGATCTCCCACCCTTCATTGAATTGAACGACATCACACCGACGTAAACGGCCGCTCTGTGAGTCAAGATACGGCCACGACGACAATTGTCGTTTTTGGCGGCAGAGTGAAGGGTCACGCCAAAAAACGAACCAAAGTCAGGGAAAGGGTTGGGCACGCCCGTGGCTGAGGTTTCCGCGCTGTCTTGCGCAGCCTGCTTGCTGAGGGTGGGCCATTGAGAGACGTCGAACAGGCTGTCA
The DNA here is from genome assembly GCA_002179805.1 of Acanthamoeba lenticulata. Classification (NCBI taxonomy): domain Eukaryota; phylum Discosea; order Longamoebia; family Acanthamoebidae; genus Acanthamoeba; species Acanthamoeba lenticulata. The sequence goes on from NAVB01000563.1 coordinate 154,344, forward strand.
ACTTTACCAGCAAGTTGTTTGTTGCCCGCAACCATTCCCTTGATATAGTCAAGAACGCTCTGCACGCATATGAAAGGGGCGGTTAGCTCTCGTCATGAGGCAAGGCGTTGCAAGGTGCCTTTTGCTTCGGCTCTTTTGTGTTGGGACTGCTCGAGGCCAGCGTAACGGCCACCGTCAGGGCAAGCAGCAGAGCGACGGCCCAGGCGGCAGGCGAGAAGCATCGTCTTGCCATGACGAAGAGGGCGAGCGGTGGCTTGTTGGTGGCGAAAAGTGTTTGTGTTGAGTAGTGTGTTTGGCGCAGGAAGAGATAAGAGAATGGCCTACCCGACGGCGCCGATGTTTCACCGAGAGGGTTTCACACCGGTTGGTTTTTTAGCGAGCCAATCGACGCCAGGACTTGTCACAGGGGCCACGGGGTGTCCTGTGCAGCCACCAAAGATATCCATCACGCTGGCCAGTGGCTGCCGAATTAGATGCATTGGGTTCCTTGATAACACGGCGACCAATCGCTCGTTGATGTGTCGACACTCCCAGTCGCGTGTAAGCCCCTTGGCCTTGGCACATCTTCATTTACACTTTCAACAGAGACCCCTGCAAATGGACCGCACACCGTACCGTCGCCATGTTTCGCTTCCTTTGTCCCGCTCCCTCACCCCTTGTTTCTTGAACGTGACAGGCTGCAGCAAGGCTCCAACTGGGACGTGGTCATTGTGGGCTCCGGCCTCTCCGGCCTCACCGCCGCCACGCGCATTCTTCAGGTAGGCCTCTTCTTTCCGGCCGTTCGAGGACAAAGCAGCTGACTACTGGATATGGTCCGGTTAGGCTCACCCGGACAAGCGCGTGCTTATTGCTGACGCGAACGACTGGTTCGGCGGCCGCACCCGTTCTATCTTCCTCGAAAAGTATGACTCCAAGGTCTCCATCGGTACGTTTGTCCTTTGCCTCTTTCGTTTTCTTCTTCTTGCCCACCGATCCTGAAACCGAAAACCAGGTGGCACGTTTGCGCTGTTCGAGCATAACGACACACTCGCACTGGCCCGTCAGGTAATTGCAACACTAAAACTGCGCCAATGGAACATAAGCCATCGCCATTTGACTGTCCTATGACGGACCCTGGCTGACCGGAAATGGTAATTTAGGTGGACTGCTACCCGACCGAGTCCCTCCAGTTGAGCGATGTCAACTTCAAGCAGTTCAGCTCGGCGCTGTTCGACCCAACGGGCTTGCCCCTCTTCTTCAAGCTCATGTACAAGGGCGCCAAGATTGTCAAGAACGGTAAAATCGACTGGACTTGCAAGACGGCGCAAAAGCTGGACAAAATCAGCCTCGAGCAGTGGATTAAGGACAGCTACATCCTCAACAAGTTCAACCCCAACTTTACCCGGGAGTTCTTCTACCTTCTTGAGACCTGTACGTCTCCTGTCCGGGCGGTCATTCTCTCCGTTGACCCCGACTGACTTGTGTGTGTTGTGTACGGAAGACCCCAACCTGAACACTGTGTCGGCCCTAATGTGCGCCATCGCGCTGTACATCCGATTCCGAGGCATCCCGCGCAACGGCATCGAGATCCCGCCCAAGGTGCTCCGGTGGGAAGGCGGCACGGGCGTCTTCACTCAGGCCCTCGTGGACAACTTGAAAAAGCACTACACCAACTTCCAACTGCAGCTCAACTCGCCCGTCGAGTCCGTGAGCCAGCCGCCCGTGGCGCAGAAGAATGTTTCCGACGACTCGTTCCCGGTGCAGGTCGTCGTCAACGACAACCGCACCTCACGCGTGACGGTCAACGCCAAGTACGTGATCGTGGCCACGTCGCCTCTCGCCTCGGCGCCCCGCGAGAACGGAGGCACCATCACCTACACTCCGGCGCTCCGGCCGGAGGCGGCCAAGCTGCTCGGGGCCACCGATGCCACGCCGACGGTCTCGTGCCAGATCCTGGTCGTGTACAAGACCCGCTGGTGGAAGGAGCAGGACGTCGGCATGTTCATCATGCCGGCCTACGCCACGCACATCAACGAGAAGGGCGTGTGGGGCAACGTCGTCGATGGCAGCGTGAAGGACCCCTCCAAGCCCGGAATCGTGCGCATCTTCGTCGACTCGAACCGTGTCCCGGGCTGGACGCCGGACCAGATCCGTCAGTCGGCCGTGGACTTCCTCAAGGAGCTGTTCCCGGCCCAGCAGAAGTTTGTCGAGGCCTACGAGGAGATCATCCTGCACGACTGGAACAAGGCCAAGCCCACCATTCCGGGCGTCACCTTCACCTACCCCCCGGCGCCGCAGGGCCTGCTGTCCAAGTACGGCCAGTACTTCACCGAGCCCCACGGCCGCATCCACTGGGGCGGGTCCGAGCGGTCGGTGTGGGGCGCCAACTGGATGGAGGGCGCCGTCGAGCGCGGCAACGACGTGGCCGAGGAGGTCCTCAAGGTCGCCGGCTGGGTCGGACCCGATTACAACGTGCGCGCGCAAGCGGCCAAGTTCAGCCAGAAGCGCATGGTGCTCGCCTCCGAGAGCGGCGCCTTTGGCGTGTCGACCAGCGCGGATGACGACGACCTGCAGGCTTCCCCCGAGGAGCAGGCGCCCAAGCTTATTCCGACGCCCACGAGCCCGCTCGGTCTGGCCGAGAGCTTGCAGCCGGACTCGCCTGATGCCTCCCGCCTGGGATTCGATGAGCTCTTGGCCTGCGTCGCTGACGTGCAGCCGCCACCGCACGTTGAGGACACCGCCCAGTGGTTCTCGCCACAGCAGTGCCTCGAAGCCCTCCGCGAGCTCGAGGAGACCAAGAAGCAGAAGAAGCAGCTCAAGAGTTCGTCGTCGTCGTCGTCATCGTCGTCGTCGTCGACCTCAACATCGGCCTCTGTCCCGGCCGTGCCGGTCCCCTCGTCGCCGCTGCTCTACACCGAAACGCCGCGCCCGGCCTACCTCGCCGAGGGCACCACCCCACAGACTCTCATCCCACAGACAAAGGTGCCTCCCCCCTCCTTCGTACCGTGTTCGTTCTTTTTCGCTTTCGTTTTTCTGGGGCTTCGCTAACTTTCTCTTTGTCCAGCCGACGCTTGTGTCGCCGCTGCCTACCTCGTCGAACGTGGCCGCCCAGGCGCCCGCCTTCTTGGCCGGTCTGGCCGTGGGCGTGGTGGTCACCCTGGCCGCTCTCCGCTTCACCAAGGCCGGCTCGCAGTAAGACGGCCTAAACGACAACACCCCTCCCGCCCCAAACATCACCTGTACTTCTGGTTTCCTTATGAACGTGTTTTATCGTCGACTTGCGCCCACACACAGCGGCTACTCGTCTCCTTCTTCGTCGGGTAGGTCCTTGAGAGAGGCGCCGAGCATGTAGTCGTCGGAGAGGACATCCCACTGCGGCTTGGCCTCGGTCTCGGCCTTGACTGCGGCGGCCTCCTCCTCGTCCTTGACAATCTCCTTCTTGGCGCTGGCTGCCCGGGCGCCACCAGTCTTCTTCAGCAGCTCCAAAAACTTGTTCTTCGTCATCTTCTCCGCTGTACGTGCACAAATTGGGTTGGGGTGGGGGATGGTGAGTGCACGTGCGCACGAAACAAGGGGAGGCCTGTAGCCGCCACGAACCCTTGACCGGGTTCTTCTTGGCCTCCTCGTGGGGGTCGGCGGCGGCCATCTCCTTCTGCTGCTTCCGCACCACGTTGAAGAGTTGCACCACTGTCCCGCGTGGCCACGGCCATGTGTGAGCAATTGCGACAAGGATCGATAGTCTTGCACGAGCAAGTAGATGTACAACGTACCACCCTTGGTGGCCAACTTGCGCAGGCGCGCCTCGGAGGGCTCGTTGAGGACAGTGGGAATGAAGTGGTCCTTCTCCTGAAGGAGCTTCTTCTTGAGCGCCATCTCTCGGGCTTCGCGTCGCTTTCGCCTCTCCGCCAAAAGCTTCTTGCTCGAGCGCTTCTTGAAACCCTTGAGGATGGGATCGGCCGCCGTCGTGGTGGCAGTAGTGGTCACGGCTTCCTCATCCTTCTTTGGCGCTGCCTCCGCAGAGGCGGCCTCGGACGTGGAGAGCAGCTTGCCCAGCACCATGGCGAAGGACACACTGCCGGGGCCCTTGCGCACGCGCGGCTCTTCTGGCTCACCCTCTTCGTCGTCATCGTCGTCATCACCATCTTCATCAGCTTTGCCCTCATCGTCATCAGCAGTGACCTTTTCGCTTTCTTTGCCCTCATCAGCAACGCCATCAAATTCGTCCGGAGGCAGCTCATCGTCGTCTTCATCTTCATTTTGATCCTCAGCCTCCTCCATCTTCCTCTTTTCACCCACACCCTTGCTTTCCTCTTGCAGCGACCACGATGGTGGCCGATTTTGCTGTGCTTGCTTCCATCGGGCGACAATCGATGATGCTGTCTCCTGGTCTTCATCTCCAGCGATTCTCATCTGATCTCCGTAGCTAGTCTCATCATCATTGTCGTCGTCGCTCGAGGACCACTTGTTCTTCTCTTCCTCCGAGCTGACCTCGAACTCTGCACCGCGCCGGTCCCAGTAGGCCTGCTCACCTCCACTCTTCCTTCTCTGTCCCGTCGCACCACCCGCCGCGCGTTGCCGCTTGGCCGGCCGGACAACTTTGCTGTTTTTTGACATGAATCTGTACTCTTCAGAGCCTGTGTGTGAAGATGGCGATGCAGCCAAGCCCGGGCAAAACGCGAAGAAAATACACAAAAAACGGAGAATGACCTATTTTTCCCTCTTCTTTCCTCAAATCTCAACATCAGCAAATAATCGCAACACTCTTGGCAGATAAATTGCTCAAGCAATAGGTGAAGATGAAGAGGCAAGGTGGTGGCAAGGGCGGTGGATCGCACAAGCGGCGGAGAAAGGAAAGTGGAATGGCAGCACATCGCTACGTGACCAAGCTTAGCGGGGAAGGTGCTGAGGTGGAGGAGTTAGTTTCCGATCGCATCCGCGACGTTACGTTGGAAGTGCGGCGCGAAGAGGCCGCTGCCTGGCGCGCAGCGGTCCAACAACCTGTCGCTGCCGAAGGAGATCAAGATGGCGTCGATGAGGAGGAAGAAGAGGAGATGACCTCGTACGAGAGGCTCCTTTCGTCGTTTGGCAACACGATCAACGAGCAGGTCAAGCGGCGCCGGGAGGTCGCCCTCGCCAAGCGCCGCCAGCAGCTGCACGACCGCGAGCGCGCCAAAGCTGCCGAGGAAAAGAAGCAAAAAGCCAAACAGGTTACGGCAAAGAAGAAGCCCGTGAAGAAGGAGGAAGGGAAGGAAGAAGAGGCCGATGCTGCCGAAACAGAGGGTGTTGATGGCGAGGAGAACGCCAGTGAGAATGGCAAAGTCGCGGCCGATGCCAAAGGTGACGAGACCGGCGACGGGGAAGAGGGCGAGCTGCCTGAGGACGAGAACGTGAACCCTGAAGAGACCGACAACGCGACCGTGCAAGAGGCCGACCTTGCCGCGCTCGGCGTGGAAGAGGAGCAGAAAGGTGACCCCTTCCACACGTTCGCCTCGGAGGTGCAGACTCTCTCCCTTTCAGCACTGTATTAGCATCTCTCTTTGATGTTCATCACTTTAGTGCTTCTCCTGGTGGGCAGATTGAAGCGGGCGAGGAAGTCGTAACGCGACTCACCGCCACCAAGTGGCACACGCACGAGGACGAGGTGCTGGGTCTCGTGCGCACTCGCATTCCGTCCGCCGGCGACCAAGTGCGCCTCCTCTTCCTCCTTTCCTCAGGAGCCGTGACAGCATCCCCTGTTAAGCAGTTTATGGTATTGACTGTCTATGAGTGAATGACAGAAGAAGGAGAAGGACGCCGACGAGTCAGCTTCTGTGTTCCCACCATTGTCGAATTCACGGCTGCCTACTACGGTGAGCTCACGTCCGGCCACCTCGCTGGTCACCCGCTTCAATGTGAAGAAGCGTATGGTCGACCAATGGGAACGTGTCTTTGGTACGTGCTTGCGTCCGATGGGGAAGCACGCAAGCTCCACACACTCACGACGTGTTCAATGGTGGTTATGTGCGCCGCACCAAAATGCAGCCAAGAAGAAGACGCGAGTGTTCACCGACCTGCAGGAGGGGCTTTTCCCGATCCTGAACGAGTACAAGGACCTTCTTTTCACCGCGGGCTCGTCCCAAAACCTGTCCGAAGTTCGCTCCCTCTACGTGTTCCACGCGCTCAATCACCTCATGAAGTGCGCCCTATCTCCCTGCACGCCAGACGGCGATATCCTTTGACTCACACATGATGCCATCATCTCCTCACTTGAATTAAAGGACACGCGACGCAGTGCTCAAGAACAGCGCCCGCCTCAACGCGATGTCCGAGGAGAAGCGAGCCATCACGTACGCCGCCATGAACGAAATCAATTGCTGTCTTTCTCTTCTCACTCACAAGCTTGTGTCTGGGCCATTCTCCCTGCAGGGATCTGCGGGACCAGGGCTTTGTGCGTCCCAAGATTCTCATCCTCGTACCCTTCCGTAATGCAGCGCTCGAGGTGGTCAAGCTCATCATCCAGCTGGCGCCCAAGTTGTTGCAGGTGCATTCTGCTTTTTAGTTGTTGTTTATTATAATGATCAGTTTTATTATGGCCTTTCTTTTACAACTCTTTGTTTCGCGTACGAGTCCTCACCATCGTGCGCTCGGAGAGCAGGACCAAGTCGACAACAAAACGCGATTCTTCAAGGACTACGGTAGTGATGAGACTCCGATCACCACCAAACCGCGTACGACAGAGCGCAACTCCCCTTGGCTCCCTTGCTCGTGTGTCAGTGGCTCACATGTCCGTATGATGGATGGGGATTCGGCTTGCTGCAGAGGACTATCAGGACCTGTTCACCGGAAATAATGATGACTGCTTCCGCTTCGGTGTCAGCTTCACCAAGAAGACGGTTAAACTCTTCTCCGAGTTCTACCATTCGGACATCATCATCGCCTCGCCCCTCGGCCTCCGAATGGTCGTCGGCGCGCCCGGGTAAGCGATTGCCGCGTTTTTCTTTGCATTTTCTTTCACGCGTTTGGGGCTGACCCCGTGTGCAGCGACAAGAAGCGCGACTACGACTTTCTCGCGTCGCTCGAGGTAGTGATCGCCGACCAGGCCGATGTCTTCCAGATGCAGAACTGGGACCACGTGAGCCTCCTGTTCGAGCACTTGAACCTCAAGCCTAAGCGCTCGCACGACTGCGACTTCTCGCGCATCCGCACATGGGCACTCAATGATTGGTACGATTATTTTATCAATCCATCGCTTTGTTCTTGTCTTCCATTTGCTCCAGCTGATCACTTGAACCGCGGGACGTCCCACAGGACCAAATACTTCAGGCAGACCCTCGTCTTCTCGTCGGTACAGACGGTGGAGCTTCACGCTCTGCTGAACCGCAACTGCTACAGTACGTGAGGACTTTGTTGCTTTGTCACTGGAGCGAGGAGACGTATGTTAACGTGGTCATTGTCTTGTGCCTGCTTGCGCTCCATGCAGACATGCGCGGAGCGGTGAAGGTGGCCCGCAAGGAGACCGGCACCATCTCGCGAGTAGTGCTCAAGGTGCAGCAGGTGTTCCATAAACTTGACTGCAACAACATCGAGGCCGTCGACGACGCCAGGTTCAAGTTCTTCACGCAAAAGGTGCGGCAGCTCGACTGACCTCAAACAGTTGACAGCAACACGGCGCGGCTCAACTAACTCACCGCACAACAACAACAACAACACAGATCTACCCGCAGCTCAAGGCCTCTTCTTCGAAGCACATCTTCATCTACTTTTCTTCGTACTTTGACTACGTGCGCGTGCGCAACTTTATGAAGGAGGACCCCGATGATCCCTCGTTCTGCCTCTGTTGCGAGTACACGACCGGAAAGGAAGTGGCCCGGAGCCGAAGCTTCTTCATGATCGGGCGAAGGGACTTCATGCTGTTCACCGAGCGATTCCACTTCTTCCGGCGCCAGAAGATCAAGGGAGCCAAGAACATCGTCTTCTACGGCCTCCCGCAGGTTCGTACTGCCGCCTCCTTTCCCTACGCGACCTTGTGAACTCGTGGGTGACAATCTGGACATGGCGTTCATGAACAGTACGGTCACTTCTACCCGGAGATCCTGAACCAGCTGACGGATGTTGTGGACACCTCGTGTACGGTCCTCTACTCGCGGTTCGACGTCTACCAGCTGCAGGCGATTGTGGGCGATGAGCGGGCTAACTTCATGCTCTCCTCGCCCAAGCTCCTCCACATGTTTTGCTGATTGATGGTGAGGGTTGAACGTTTCTTTCGAAAACCGAAGCCGAAAAGGCTGTGTTTGGTCGTTGTTGTCGGGGCTGAACCCTCGTCTCGCGCCTCAATTTGGTTCGCCGAAGAGCCTTGGGCGTGCCTTGAAAAAAGGGGAAACGAGTAGCGGCAAATTAGGCGGACGAGTCCAAGCTCGTCTTCTTTTTCTGTCTCGCTTTGAGTTGGCTACACCAGAAAGAAATGGCGCTGGACATCAAGGTCATCATCACGGCTGGCGTGCTCATGGCCGCCCATGCCCTCACTCTGCTCTTCTGGATCATCGGCTGGTACGCCTTGCCGTTTTAAATCGTTGCAAATTTGACGAATAATTGAAGGCTACAAAATCGCAACTTTATTAAAATTCTAACTTACACCTTTTGGCCAAACTTATGCACCGGCAGGGGTGTGAGCAAGAAGCTTGAGAGCCACGAGAACGGCGGTGTTGACCCGGCGCAGCCCCACTTGTACTACTTCATCTGGTGCTTCTTCATGTCGCTTAGCATCATGGGCACCACCGTTGCCTCGGCCTTTGCCCCCTGGTCCATGGCCAAGCGCATCCTGCACCTCTGCGTACGGCCGCGGTCACCCAAATTAATACCACCCAAAATAACAGCGCATTCTTCACATATCTCAATAATTATTTTAATGCAAAAGAAAAAAGACTGACGGACTCTGCTTGGTACGCGCATGTGCAGACCATCTTCTTCATCATCCTGTTCATCATTCCGCTCAGCGTCGTGATGGGTCAAAGCAGCCAGGAGTTTGCGTACACAATGCTCCCTTCTGTGCCCAGGTAGATGTGAAGGTGCTGACGCCTTGTCAACAGCCAAAAGGATTGCAGCGATCTCGAGGGTGACGCCAAGGATTCCTGCAACGGTTTCAAGCTTGTCTTTGTGGCTTGTTTCTTCTACATGTTCGTCCTTGTACGCATCCGCCTACTCCCACGCGTTTTTTGTTTTTTTTTTCTCTTCTGCTTTTTTCTGACGGAAATTTCCTTTAGGCGGGCAAGTTCATCTTCGCCGTGGTGCTCTACCAGCGCGAGACCGCCGAGGGCGACGTCAACTACAGCAAGAGCTTCGACCGCGCCTAAGCGATGCGGCCTCCCTTCTCTTTCTGCCCCTTGCCTTCGCCGCCGCTGCGATCAAGCCGGCTCCGGAGCGGCTGAACTTTCTCCTCCAATGTTGGCTGTGTGGCCCTTGTCAACAGGAATAAACGGACAGTTTAGTGTTGGTGGTGTTGTGCGCTTCTTTGAGACCGCCAAGCGAGATGTGCGCCATCGTCGGCGTGTTCTCTTTTCCATTTCCTCGTTCACCGTCGACGGCAACTCGAGTCGAGTTCCGTGTTTCTCGCCGCCCGCAGCGTGCGTTGCAATGACCTGCTGTCCGGCACGCTCGGTCGACGTGTGATCTCGCCTTTGACCAGTTCGGCCTGCAACACAATCTGTTCTGGAGAGCGGAGACGATCTCGTTCCGAAGACCCGACCCGCCAACCAGGTAATGGTTGCTTTTCCTCCAGCGGGTGCACTTCCCAAGTCTTTTTGGCTTGGTAGTTGTTTGCCTTATCCTTAGCTCTTCTCATGGTGCTGTTTCTGGTTGTTGGTTGCCTTGTGCAAGGATAGTTCCCTACGAGCACAGAACAAATTAAGCTCGCCTTTGGTAACTTCCTCCTTTGGTAATTCGTCTTCCCAATCTTCGTTGTTGGGTGATCCCACTTCTTGAGCATCGCGTGCTGACGTGGAGCTTACCATAACTGACGCTGCTCCGTAACGGATTATTTTGGTCCGTATTTTTGCTCTTTTTCCCGATTGACGGGTCGCTTTTTGACGCATTCCTTGCAACAGACCATGACTTGCACTCACGAAATCAGCGAGGGCCGAACGCGGCTTCAGTGCAACTGAGCCTCGAACTGGGAGCGGCGTCGCAAGGGTACATCATGCCTGAGCACCAGGCTCGGGGCTGAACCAGGAGAAAGTGCGAGATTGGGCCGCCTGGAGCTCAACACCACTTCGCAAAGCCCCGCATCGCAGCGTTTAAAAGGCGAATCCTTTGTGCTTGGCCTTCTTCCATCTCCCTAACTCCCTTCCAAGCACAATCCCACCAGCCCCAGGCCACGTCTCACACCTTTGGCAAGCATGATCGGCTTACGGTGGGCCATTCTCGTCCTGCTCCTGACGATGTTCTTGGCCTCCAGCCTGCACGGTAGGTGCCTCGGGGCTTGCTCGATGCTTCCGCTCAGTCGATCCTTGAAGGCTGACCTGTGTCATCTCTCTTTTGGCAGAACACCGCGCGGAAGCCAACATCTCGCTCTTTGGGGTTGGCGAATTCTCCCTCTACAACATGCTCGTCGGCTTGGGCACAAGTTATACAGTACGATGTTCAAGAACAAGGCCCATTTGGGTTTCGTTGGCTGACCTCGCGGAACTACTTCCCCTTACCCCCTAATGTACAGTTCAACCGCGACACCGTGACCGTGACCTACACCGGCACAGGCAATTTCTCCATCGTCCTCTACGCCTACCAGGTGGCCTTTAGCAACTTCGCCGCCCTGGACAGTCTGGTCGACTCGTCCTACCTGGACTCGAGCCTGCTCCAGGTGCCCATGTACGGCTCGGCCATTGTACATACCTACAACTTGCCCAACATCACACTCGCCTCGACCTTGGTACGTCCATGTTTGGGTCTTTCGACTGAATCCATAGCTCACATTCCACGCGTAGGCATTTGATGGCGAGACCCTCGGGCGCATCTGGACGGGCAACATCACCTACTGGGACGATGAGGCAATCGTAAGGCTCAACGCCGACATCCTCAACGGGACCGTCCTGCCTCATGTGCCGATCGTGCTGTGCTACGGCGCAAACACGGCAGAGTCCATATCGCTCACCTTCCGGAGCGGCATGAGCGCCCTGAGCCCACTCTTCAGCGCCGAGCTGAACCGAACCGGCGGCTCCTTCTCGAGCTGGGCGCCATTCACCGACCGTCGGGGCTTCACCGCCACCAACAGCTCGACCCGCAACACGTTTGTGCTAGGCCAGCCCTACAGCCTCACCTACTCTGACCTCGCCACGGCCACGCTGCAGCGCATGCGCATGGCCCGGATGGTCAACAAGGCCGGTGTCACCGTGCAGGCCTCGACGGCAAGCATCCAGGCGGCGATGAGCGATTATCAGGCCGCCCTGCAAAACGGTACAGGTACTCTTCTTTGTCTTTTCTCCACTCAGCAGCGCAGAGCTTTGGTTGGTGCCAACATCGGGCGGCTCACGTGGGGTTCGGTCGGCGCCGCCTCCAGGAGGTCTGCTGATTCCCATCTTTGACGGCCCGGGCCCGGACACATGGCCGCTGAGCTACGTGGCGACGGTCGTGTTCAGCAAGACGGGCGACGCGTCCGACTGCTCGATCACGGTGGAGCTGATCCGGTTCCTGAGTTGGCTGCAGATCAACCAGCGCGCCATCGACCGGGCGGTGGCCCAGGGCTGGGCGCCGCTCTCGGTGGCCTACAAGAAAAAGGTCATCGACCTCCTCGGCACAGTGGTCTGCGACGGCGACGTCGCCCTTACCACGGCCTCGGTCATCGGCGAAGGCATCTCGCGCCCGGCGTTGGTCGACATGGCCGGCAACTACGACTCGGCGAGCTTCAACCAAAAGTACTTTGAAAGCGACGTCTCGACGGCCATACGCGACATAAGCCAAGGTACGTCGAGGGACTTTTTGTCTCTGAGGTTTGGTATGGCCTGACGCCGCTCGTGTGGGCCACACGTGCAGCTGCTGTGGATTTTGCCGCGGTGACCAGCGGCCCGCAGCCTCAAGAAGTCGAGCTCGACGACGTGACGATCTTCCCCGTGCTCGGCTACGCGGCCTTCCCTTGCTACAATGCACGTATCCGACTGAGCTCTCCACTCACTCTCGATCGCGGGCTCTGACTAAGGAGGCATGTGGGCGATCGCACAGATCCCTGAGATTCGGTTCCACCCGTCCGCGCTCAATCTCACCCTCGAGCTCTGGGCGGGGATCTACCTGAACCAGATCCGCGTCTGGAACGACCCGCGCATCGTCGCCATCAACCCGCAGTTCGCGAGTCTACTCACCAACCGCTCGATCACGGTTGTGGTCGGCACGACGCCGTCGATGTTGACGCGCGTGGTCACCAGGGCCCTCGGCGCAACCAACACCAACTTCAGCGCTCTTGTAAGCCCTCTTCCCTCCCATGTACTCTCCCGAGGCCTCGACTCATGCGGGCTTTGCCGTTTACGCGCGCACACATGACAGGTGGGCGTCGTGGACCAGCCCAACTATCCGGTCCAGCTCGTGGCCAACCGGACCATCAGCGTGGCCGGCAGCGAACTGGCGGTAGCCTCACGGTTGAACACTGTCAACTACGCGCTGTCGCACCTCTCAAGCGGGACGATCGCCACGACCAAGAGCGTGCGGATGGCCGCGCTCCTGAACCCGGCGGGCAACTACATCGCGCCCGCGAGCGCCGCCGTGCTGTCGGCTTTACAGGACGTTTCCTCCTCGGCCGACGACCAGCTGTTCCGCGGCGCCGTTCAGGGTTCGTGCCTGCTGTCGCGCGCCAGCCACAAGCTGCTGACCCCTGAAGTGTTTGCCCTGCGCCGTGCGTATCTCAGGCCAGGGCCAACGGAGCTATCCGCTGGCGTTCTACGATGTGTTCCTGCTCCGCACGCAGCCGAGCGATTGCGTCAAGGCGGCGGCCGTGGTGGACTGGATCTGGTGGACCCAGTCCTCGGCCCAGGCGCGCAAGATCGCCAACAGGTGAGTTGCGGCCCAGGCAAACGCGTGCATTATTGGCTTGGCCTTGAGACTCACACACACATGTACGAATGACGCGCAGAAACGGAGTGGCGCTCGCTGGCGACGTCCCGGACTTGCGCAAGCGCATTCTCAAGAGCCTCACCAACGTGACCTGCAAGGGCAAGAAAGTGAGCTCGATCGCCAACTGCGTCGACCGCGAGGGCGTGATGTGCTCCGAGCGGGGCGTGTGCTACCTCAACCAGTGCGAGTGCCAAGACGGCTGGACGGGCGCCTACTGCCAGATCAATGCCAGCACGCTGAACTCGGACTCGAGTACCGTGCTCGTGGCCACGCTGGCGTCGATCATCCCCGCGGGCGTGATCGCGGTGCTCATCATCCTCGCGGTGGCCATCGTGAGCATGTTGGTGGCGCGGAGGCGCCAAACAAGAGACGAGTGGGAGATCGACACCAGCGAGCTCGAAATGGCGGAAACGCTCGGCACGGGTACGTCGATCGCCTTTTTGCGTCGGTTTTGTATTCAATTTATCATTTTGTTTCTAAACGAGCATCATTGGCTGGCGAGCGCAGGCGGCTACGGCGAGGTCTTCCGGGCCAAGTGGCGTGGCACCGAGGTGGCCGTCAAGATGATGGCCGCCCGCGACAGCCTCATCACCAAGGACATGCAGCGCAACTTTATCGAGGAGGTGCGCGTGATGACGGCCCTGCGCCACCCCAACGTGGTCCTCTTCATGGCCGCCTCGACCAAGGCCCCCAAGATGTGTATCGTCATGGAGTTCATGAGCCTCGGCTCCCTCTACGAGCTGCTCCACAACGAACTCGTGCCTGAGATTCCTCCCGCGCTCAAGGTGAAGATGGCGTACCAGGCGGCCAAGGGCATGCACTTCCTCCACTCGTCGGGCATCGTCCACCGCGACCTCAAGTCCCTCAACCTGCTCCTCGACAACAAGTGGAATCTCAAGGTCTCTGACTTTGGCCTCACCAAGTTCCGCGAGGAGATGAAGAACAGCGGCAACGTGACGGCGCTGCAGGGGTCGATCCACTGGACGGCGCCGGAAGTGCTCAACGAGAACCCCGATGTGGACTTCATCCTGGCCGATGTCTACTCCTTCGGCATCATCCTCTGGGAGCTCGTGAGCCGCGAGCAGCCGTTCGCCGGGATGAGCCCTGCGGCCGTGGCCGTGGCCGTCATCCGCGACCACCTGCGCCCGGTCCTGCCCAGCATGGGGACTGAGGACCTGTCGCCCGAGTATCGGGAGCTGATGGTCTCGTGCTGGCATCCGGACCCGACGATCCGGCCGACCTTCCTCGAGATCATGACCCGCCTCAGCTCGATGGTGGGCGACTCGAGCAGCAACGCGTCGTTCACCTCCAAGACGTCGTCCTCGTCGTCGTCCTCTGCGACCGGGGCCGGGCGCCTCCAAAGCGGGGTCAAGGCCCCCGACGGCTCGTGGACCCTTCCCTCGGCCTCGTCGGCCTCGTCCCACGAGAGCGACAAGTCGCGAGACCACTCGGCCAAGTGGCTGCACGAGGCCGGCGTGGCCGGTGGCGCCACGCGGGCGCCCGAGGGCGAGGTGACGATCGTGTTCTCGGACATCACGCGCGCCGCCTCGCTCTGGGAGTTCCACCCGGCGGCCATGAAGGACGCCACCATGCTCCACAACGAGACCCTCCGCTCGCTGCTCAAGCAGCACAACGGCTACGAGGTCGTCTTCTTGCGCGACCGCAACAGCGGCGAGGGCTCCTTCTGCCTTGCCTTCCAGCGCACCGACGACGCCCTCGAGTGGTGCATGGCCGCCCAGCAGGCCCTCGTCAAGCTCGAGTGGCCCGAGGCCCTGCTGGAGCACCCGGGCGCGGCGGAGGAGTGGGGCGACACGGACGATCGCGTGCTGTTCAAGGGCCTGCGCGTGCGCATGGGCGTGCACGTGGGCGTGCCCAAGGTGGTGCGCGACCCGATGACGCGGCGCGTCGAGTACATCGGCCCCGTGGTCAACACCGCCGCGCGCCTCACGGCCCTCACGCACGGCGGCCAGGTCCTTCTCTCACACCAAGCGGCCCAGCGCGTGGCGGGTTCGAGTCTGGCAGAGGAGAAGAACCGGCTGGTGTGTTTGGGCAAGTTCGAGATGCTGGCCGAGGGCGGCGAGGCCGCGGCCGAGGGGGCCAAGCTGTACGAGCTCAAGTGCCGCGGGCTCGAGGCGCGTTTCTTCGGCGGCGTCTCCAAGGACAACGACCTTCGCGACAAGAAGCCGGAGACCGACAGCGACAAAGGCTCGCAGCATTCCTCTTCCGCGTCCAGCTCCAGCGGTGGTATACAGACGGCCGTGGGCGAGGGCATGATGTTCCAGGAAGACAACTTCCTCACGTCGGCCAACCTGTGCCGGTGGGTGCTCGACTTCAACGAGATCGCCCTCGGCAAGCAGATCGGCCTCGGCTCCTACGGCACCGTCTTCAAGGGCAAGTGGAAGGGCGTCGAGGTGGCGGTGAAGCGGTTCATCAAGCAGAAGCTGGACGAGCGGCACATGCTCGAGTTCCGCGCCGAGATGGCGTTCCTGTCGGAGCTGCACCACCCCCACATCGTGCTCTTCATCGGCGCGTGCGTCAAGCGGCCCAACCTGTGCATCGTGACCGAGTTCGTCAAGCAGGGCGCCCTCAAGGACATCCTCCTCAACACCAGTTGCAAGTTGACATGGAGCCAAAAGTTGGGGCTGCTGCGGTCGGCGGCGCTGGGGATCAACTACCTGCACTCGCTGCATCCGGTGATCGTGCACAGGGACCTGAAGCCGTCGAACCTGCTGGTGGACGAGAACTGGAACGTGAAGGTGGCCGACTTTGGGTTCGCGCGCATCAAGGAGGAGAACGTGACCATGACGCGGTGCGGCACGCCCTGCTGGACGGCGCCGGAGGTCATCCGCGGAGAGAAGTACTCGGAGAAGGCCGACGTGTACTCGTTCGGCATCATCATGTGGGAGGTCCTCACCCGCAAGCAGCCCTACGCCGGACGCAACTTCATGAACGTTTCGCTCGACGTGCTCGAGGGTCGTCGGCCGCAGATGCCTGCAGACACGCCGCAAGAGTTCAAGAAGATGGTGAAGCGGTGCTGGAACGGAGCGGCGGACAAGAGGCCCACCATGGAGGAGGTCATCGGCTTCCTCGACACGCTGGTCGGTGCACCTGGCGCCCTTGTCTGAGCGCCAAGCGGCATTGCTGTATTTTATTTCTTTATGTTTTTCTCATGTCAAAATTGTGTTCTTGGTATTTCCAGTTCGTTGGGAAAAAACAAAAAAAAATCCGAGGCAATAAATATTTATTACGAAGAGAGCTCTCGCACGCTATGGTCCTCACTACGCCTGTGGGTGGCCAGCGCTCGGCAGCAGAAGCTTCGGCTACATCCAGCCCAGACCCACTCGCGTTCGTAACGAACTTGAAATATGGCACTGTCGCGGGCGTCGTTGCCCTCCCCTGTTCGCCTTCCCCGCCCCTTTCTCCCGCCCCACTTGTGTTCTTGACTTATCAAGTGGACGGCGATGTAGTGATGGTGGTCTATTCCAACAACTGGAACGCTTGGGTGCGAGCCATCAACCGGCCACCGTCACCGTCCGTGTCGGGTTGGGACCGCGTTGTGGGCGCGCCCACTCAGGCTTGGAAGGCAAAACCTCCCCCCACGCCCCCGCTCCGACTCGTCTACGTACTCCGTCTCTTACACACGATCACAACAACCACCTGCAGGAGGAGCTGGCCATAACCAACCAAAGTTGGACGCGATTTGGCTACTTGGCGTACGTTCTCTCTTAGTTGGGTTGTGCTGGCCGTTTGCTGATTTTTTTTTTATTTAACTTTATTTTTGCAGGCTCGTTGATGTGTTTGAGGAGGTCACCAAGTTCTGTGCTGGCACATGTTTGAGCGTCTGTATTGAGGGTACCTGGCAGAGTTGTTTGTCTGCACCCCCGATGTCACCGTGTTGGTTCTAACCAGGCCTCCTGATCTTGGGGGTCGCGTTTGTGCAGCTACGAGGCAAGCAGGGAGCCAGCAGGTACTGTGCGATCTCGACACCAGTGTCACACCAAAAGAGGAAATGATGTCACCCAAGAACGAATGACTGACAAACGTTGTTGTTTGTGGGGAATTAGGATCCGGCGCAGTCGGCGGTTATAAGCCTACCAAGCTCGCTGTTGGGCTTTTCCGTAGGGACTGCACTCTCTCTCCCGATGTGCCTTTTCAACTGGCAGGTGCTAACCGATCACTGGTTCGTACCATCTGCACGCACGCACGCACGCACGCACGCACGCACGCACGCACGCACGCACGCACGCACGCACGCACGCAATGTTGACCATCACTATCAGGAGAGGTTGGGGAAGCCTGTTCCCATTCTCCCCGCTTGGGCGGCAGCACTGGCGCGCTCTGCCAGCCAAGGTGGTGAAGGAACTGGCCTCCCAAGTGATCAGGTGCGCGCTCTCCAGACGCATGCGCAAGAGAGGCCGTGGGTGTACAGCATAGTCAACTAACGCTTGATTTCGTTGCGTTCGGCGCATGATATAAGCGAGAAAATGGGCTGTACGGGGTTGATGCTGGGATGGCTTTTCTCCGACATCGAACGTGACCCAGATCATGAGGTATTTTTCAGAATCAATCCCCCTCTCTCGTGGTGGACGCGAGCATTCATCTTTGGGTTCGGCCGGTAGCTACATGTCGGGGAGAGTGAGGATCAAATGACCACCACGAGCGTGGTGTTGGAACGCGCCCGGCTCTGGACCGTCAACTTTATCTCCAACATGACCGGTAGCCTTGTTGCTGGTAAGGCCGCTTGAACCGCCCCTCTCCCAAAGTGAAGCTTGCGGCTCACGTCGGCCATGTTTAGGGACGCTGGAGGTGCCGGCGTACATCATTTGGCACCGCATGCTTGCCGAGCCAGGCCGTTTTGCGTCGGTGGTCGACTGTGCTCAGCACATCTGGGCGAACGAAGGCCTGGCCGGCTTCTATCGCGAGCTGCCTCTCTTTTTCATCGGCTCCCTCACTACCGCCGTCGTGTAGGCCGCACCTGGCCAGGCCAAATCCCAATAAATGAACACAAACAAGTCCGCAAATGACGAAAGCCCACACTACAGGCCCCAAAAAAGGGGCACAACTTGCAACTGGGGAGTGTTGTAGAAGAACAAACAAGACCACGCCTGGGCCTGTACAAAGAGAGAGAGAGAGAGGTAGATATTTACATACACGCACAAGTTCGCCCGCTTCTTCACATGCACTAATCCTTCTGGTCCTCCGCGGGGCAGCAGGGGTGATGGTGATGGCGAGGGGCGTGGGTGAGCGGCACGGCGATGGGCTTGGCGGGCACGGGAGGCAAGGGAAGCGGCGAGGCCACCGAGCGCGGCCCGGACGATACAAAGGTGCGAGTGACGCCGCGCTTGGCCAGAATCCACGAGTGGTAGACGGCGGCAGAGACAAAGACGCCCGTCGTGCCCACGACAAAGACCGGCGTGGCGACGGCGGTGCCACCGACGACGCCGCCAAGGATGATGTACTTGACAGCCGAGGCAAGGAGCGTCGGCTGGATCGACACGGCAAAGGCCGTTGTAACGCCCACGACACCGGCCACGAGCGGCCGCTCGCACAGCCGGTAGAAGGAATCCATGGCAGCTCGGGCCCCCATCATGAATCCAAAGGCGAAGCTCGTCCCGGTGGCGGTCAGAACGACTGTGCGCAGGAGGTAGAAGAAGAAGAAGAAGAAAGAACAGAAGATTGTAGGGAGAAGCAAACGTGGAGAGCAGGCGAGTCGACGTGGCACGTGGGGAAGCACAGTCAACGGAAGAAGAGGGAGTATAGAAAAGAGAAGACTGCTTAGAGTCGGGATGCAGTCTTAATATAGGGATGCATAAGCGTATCGAGATGGAGCGGGCCGTACCTCCAAGCTTGGATCCAACGTTGAATGAGGGCCACTTCTCAAAAAAACCAGTCCTGCGGGCGACTTGCGAGGGAGGCTGAACAAGGGCGACTTGTAGATCCTGGGGTGCTTCCACAGCAGGCGCGGTAATCGGAGCGTCGTGATCGAGCAGCACCCACGACTCTCCGTCGTCATCCACGAAGCTCTTTTCACCTTCGTCAGTAGGCTCCTCTTCTTCAGGCCCCAGCAATTCCTGCCACTTCTTCTGCCATTCCTGGCGCTTGGCGTCCCTAATTTGTCGGACCTGATCCTCCCAGTTGGTGAGGAACATCGAAAACACCATCGAGTTCTCATTGTCAGGCGGCGCGATGGTGGCTTCGTGGCTTTCGTCGTCGACTTCCTCTTCCTCGGCTTCTTCTTCCTCGTCTTCAGCAGCAACTTCGCCTGCAACCTCTAAACCGTCGGCGTCGCTGAAGAGGTTCTTCGGCACAGTCTTTCGGGAGGTGGGGTCCTCAGCGGAACCAGGGACCGATTCCTCGTCTTCGCCTTTAGATTCGCCGATAATGGCCCAGTCATCGAATTGGTATTCGTTACTCTCGTCGATGAACTTGAGTATCTCGGGCATTTGTTCGTCGGTAATGCGCACGAACTTGGACTGCAGTTGTTGCGGGTTCACCTCCTGAATCATCGTCTGGATGTCGTCATCGTACATGGGCTCGATCATCTCAGGCGACCAGTTGGTCTCGTAATCGTCGCCCATTTTGGACTCTTCGAACGGCTTCAAAGTTCTTGTAACAACAGAGGTCGTATGCTTAGTACAGGGGTATTGGTATCTTGTAGATGCGTCTTGCTTCGGCAGAAAGCGGACGTGCGGTTAGGGGGGGGGAACCAACAGCGGGTTCAGCAAATTTCCTGTTCAGTTGCTGCAACGTTTGGTGTTCGGATTTTGCCAAGTTCCGCGCAATGTCAAGAATGACATGAATGCCGACAATGAAAGAGGTAATATTCAACACTGTTTTCGTTGATTGATGGAGCACAAGCAGAGCGAAACCGTGGGAGAGAAGGCTGTCGGTACCGTCTTGCATTATAATCACAAAAAACCACATCTTGCTCACATAAGTTTGTTTGCTTCAGGCTTCGAGCCCAGCGTCGAGCCGGACGCGCCCAAGGACGCCACAGGCGCCGTCGCTGCGGTATGGGCGCTCTACGCTCGCGTGTGGGACGCTTTCATGCAACACAGCCCCATCGAAGCAACCATGTAAGAGGCTCCACCCCCCTTTTTGTCGCTTCTTTCTCGCCTTGCAAAGTGGTGTCCTCTCACCACTTCTTCCTACAGTATTGGTGACTACCGCTTCAACGACAAGCTGAGCGACCTGTCCAAGGCCGCCCACGAGGCCTACGCTGCGTCCATCTCCGCCTTTCAGAAGGAGCTTGAAGCCATCAACTTGAATGAGATCCATCTCGAGAAGGGTGCGCAGCCACAGCTGACTTGCGCGACAGTCCTCCTCCTTCCCCCTACTTGTTGCTTACTCTCGCCTCCTTTTTCTCCGAGCAGACCAACAGAACTACCTCTTCTTGCAGAAGTATCTGCAATTCGAGCAGATGAAGCTGGCCAGCTTTGCGCGCTTCGAGCTGCCCACGTCGCACCTATTCGGGCCGCACATCATGTTCCCCCAGCTCGCCACCTTCCACCCCTTTGCGTGCGCTCTCCCATCACTCCCATGAACACGTCTTTGTCGCCATTTTTGTCCCCCAATCCCACGCCTGACCACGGCGATGATGGTGGCCGCTGCACAGCGCCAAGGCCGACTACGAGAGCTTCGTGCGGCGGCTCGAGGCCTTTCCGCAGCAGGTCGACCAGATGATCGAGGGCTTCCGCGCGGGCATCCAGCACGGGATGACCCACCCGGTCTCGTCAGTCAAGACCATCATCCAGCAGTGCGCCAACCAGGTCAAGCCCTCCCCGCAGGAGAGCCCGCTCTACGGGCCCATCGCCAAGGCCAAAGCGGCGACGACGACTCCTTCGAGCCTGCCGGCCGAGGACCTGGCCCGGTTCGACGACGCAGTGGCGACGGCTATCAGCTCGCTCGTGTTCCCGGCCTACGCCCGGCTCCGGGCCTTCCTCGAGTCCGAGTACCTCCCAGCGGCGCGCGTCGAGGCCGGCATCTGGGCGTGGCCGCAGGGCGCCGAGACCTACAACCACGCCATCCACTTCTTCACCTCCCTTCCGCTCACAGGTGCGGCTCTGCTCTTTTTTTTTCTTTTATTTTTCATTAAATATCTGATAACATTCTTGAAACGAATGCGTAAAACTGACAATATATATTAATAATATTATTTTTATTAATGCTGTTTCAGCGGAGGAAGTGCACAAGCTGGGCCAGGAAGATGTAGCCAGGATCAAGCGCGAGATGGAGGTCGTGAAGGCCAAGGTCGGGTCGCCCGCCGAGGAGGACCTCAAGGTCTTCATGGAGCGGATCAAGGCCGACCCGCGTTTCTATTTGGCCACCGGTACTCGACCCTCGCCTCGTCTCGTCTCGTTTCGCATCGCCTTGTCTCGACTCGCGCCTCATGCCACTCGTGCTCTTCTCTCACGGAACACGTCGGTTGGTCCACAGGCGAGGAAATCGTGCAGGAGTACCGCCGAATCCTGAAGGAGGCCGACGCCAAGCTGGCGACCTACTTTGGCCTCTTGCCCAAGGCCGCCTACGACATCCGGCCCGTGGAGCCCTTCCGCGAGCAGAACTCGCCGCCCGCGCACTATTACCCGCCGCCGGCGCCAACCCCCGTACGACGATGTCGACACGACCATCATGGCGCAGGCTTTGGCTCATGTCCTCGTTTGCGTGTATGTGTTGTTGTTGCTGTGGACCTCCAAGGGGGCCACCGGGCCAGTGCGTCCGGGCATCTTCTACGCAAACACGTACAAGCCCGAGACGAGGCCCACCTACATCATGGAGTCGATCGCCCTCCACGAGGGCGTCCCCGGGTGCGCGCCTGCTCCCCCCTCTTGGCTGCCAATTCGGGTGTTTCATCTCCTTACGTAAACGTTGGCCATCATCATCATCATCATCATGGTCATCATCCATCAGGCACCACCTGCAGATCGCCATCGCCCAGGAGCTCGAGGGCCTGCCCCGTGCGCGTAAGCAGCCAGCCGATTTTACCACGGGCTACATCGAGGGCTGGGGTCTCTACACGGAGAAGCTCGGGCTGGAGATGGGCTTCTACCAGGACCCCTACAGCGACTTTGGCCGTCTCACGACGGAGATGATGCGTGCTGTGCGCCTGGTGGTCGACACCGGCCTCCACGCCTTCCGGTGGACGCGCGAGCAGGCCATCGAGTACTTTGCCAACCACTCGGCCATGGGCGCGACCGACATCGAGGCCGAAGTGGATCGCTACATGGTGTTCCCGGGCCAGGCGCTCTCCTACAAGATTGGCGAAAAGACCATCCTCCGCATGCGTCAACTAGCGCAGGAGAAGCTGGGCCAGGCCTTTGACCTGCGCGCCTTCCACGACGAGACCCTTCGCCACGGCGGCCTTCCGCTTGAGACCTACGAGCGCAACATCCGCCGCTGGATCGACGCGCAACTGCGCAGTTGAGGCTGGAAAAAAAAGAAAACTGCCTCAGAAAATAAAATAGGTAATTTTATAAAAATTAAATTAATAGCTAACAGACGAAGAAGAGCTTGGCTTGGCGAGGGCCGGCTTTCTGTGCTCGGGGCGCGCCAACGGCTG
This sequence comes from Acanthamoeba lenticulata, assembly GCA_002179805.1. NCBI lineage: Eukaryota > Discosea > Longamoebia > Acanthamoebidae > Acanthamoeba > Acanthamoeba lenticulata. Next base: position 176,950 of record NAVB01000563.1, read on the forward strand.
CCCGTGGGACGAGATGACCTGTACCCAGGCGGCCAAAGGGGACCACCTCGACGTGCTTCAGTGGCGTGACGCGAGAGCGCTGCTGAAGGAGGCCATCTGGAGCTGCTGCAATGGGCGCGCGCCAACGGCTGCCCATGGTCGGTCTGCGACTCGCTGCAAAAACATTGCTGTGGACGGTACCATCAAAGATTGCAAATGGGAAAGAGTTTTAAGAGTACAAGTACAAATGCATTTGAAGTCTGAAAATTCTACACAAAAGGTTGCTGGCTGTTGAGGTTGTTTTGTTGTTGATGTTGTACAGGAAGCTCGGGACCGGCTTGAATCTGGAAGAGACCTGTGCGATAGGAGGCCAATGTCGATCGTGCCCTTGGGGTTGGGGATTGAGCTTAGGTACTGGCCTGGCACGGATTACACCTTGTCCGACGCGCCGCCCTCGCCGGCGAGCAGCGAGTCGAGGAAGCCGATGACCTCCTCCATGGTGGGCCTCTTGTCCGCCGCACTGTTCCAGCACCGCTTCACCATCTTCTTGAACTCTTGCGGCGTGTCTGCAGGGATTTGCGGCCGACGGCCCTCGAGCACGTCCAACGAGACGCCCATGAAGTTGCGTCCAGCGTAGGGCTGCTTGCGGGTGAGGACCTCCCACATGATGATGCCGAACGAGTACACGTCGGCCTTCTCCGAGTACTTCTCCCCGCGGATGACCTCCGGCGCCGTCCAGCAGGGCGTGCCGCACCGGGTCATGGTCACGTTCTCCTCCTTGATGCGCGCGAACCCAAAGTCGGCCACCTTCACGTTCCAGTTCTCGTCCACCAGCAGGTTCGATGGCTTGAGGTCCCTGTGCACGATCACCGGGTGCAGCGAGTGCAGGTAGTTGATCCCCAGCGCCGCCGACCGCAGCAGCCCGAGCTTCTGGTTCCACGTCAGCTTGAAGCCCGACGCGTTGAGAAGGATGTCCTTGAGGGCACCCTGCTTGACGAACTCGGTCACGATGCACAGGTTGGGCCGCTTGACGCACGCGCCGATGAAGAGCACGATGTTGGGGTGGTGCAGCTCCGACAGGAACGCCATCTCGGCGCGGAACTCGAGCATGTGCCGCTCGTCCAGCTTCTGCTTGATGAACCGCTTCACCGCCACGTCGACGCCCTTCCACTTGCCCTTGAAGACGGTGCCGTAGGAGCCGAGGCCGATCTGCTTGCCGAGGGCGATCTCGTTGAAGTCGAGCACCCATCGGCACAGGTTGGCCGACGTGAGGAAGTTGTCCTCCTTGAACATCATGCCCTCGCCCACGGCCGTCTGGGCCTCGCCGCTGTCGTCGCTGCCGGCGCCCGACGAAGCAAATGACGCGTCGAGGTCGCGCTCGCTGGGCGAGCGGTGCATACGCTGCTTGCCGGCCTTGCCGCGCAGGCCTTCGGGCACGAGGTCGTTGTCCTTGGAGACGCCGCCGAAGAAGCGCGCCTCGAGTCCGCGGCACTTGAGCTCATAAAGCTTGGCCCCCTCGGCCGCGGCCTCGCCGCCCTCGGCCAGCATCTCGAACTTGCCCAGGCACACCAGCCGGTTCTTCTCCTCCGCCAGACTCGAACCCGCCACGCGCTGGGCGACGTAGTGGGACAGAAGGACCTGGCCGCCGTGCGTGAGGGCTGTGAGGCGCGCGGCGGTGTTGACCACGGGGCCGATGTACTCGACGCGCCGCGTCATCGGGTCGCGCACCACCTTGGGCACGCCCACATGCACGCCCATGCGCACGCGCAGGCCCTTGAACAACACGCGATCGTCCGTGTCGCCCCACTCCTCCGCCGCGCCCGGGTGTTCGAGCAGGGCCTCGGGCCACTCGAGCTTGACGAGGGCCTGCTGGGCGGCCATGCACCACTCGAGGGCGTCGTCGGTGCGCTGGAAGGCGAGGCAGAAGGAGCCCTCGCCGCTGTTGCGGTCGCGCAGGAAGACGACCTCGTAGCCGTTGTGCTGCTTGAGCAGCGAGCGGAGGGTCTCGTTGTGGAGCATGGTGGCGTCCTTCATGGCCGCCGGGTGGAACTCCCAGAGCGAGGCGGCGCGCGTGATGTCCGAGAACACGATCGTCACCTCGCCCTCGGGCGCCCGCATGCCGCCGCCGGCCGCGGCGGCCCCGAGCTTGCCCGAGTAGTCCTTGGACCGGCCGCTGCCGCTTCCGCTCGAGGACGACGTGGCAGTGACCGACGAGGGCAGGGTCCACGAGCTGTCGAGGCTCGGGCGGGTGGCGCCGGACACGGCCAAGTTGGCGCCGCTGGAGGACGACGAGGACGACGTGCCGCGCGAGTAGTTGGCGCTGCTCGAGTCGCCGATCATGGCGCTGAGGCGGGTCATGATCTCGAGGAAGGTCGGCCGGATCGTCGGGTCGGCGTGCCAGCAGGCTGTGAGCAGGTCCACGTACTCAGGGGCGGCCTCGACCGTGGCCATGTCGTCGGGCAGGGCCGGGCGCAAGTTGTCGCGGATGACGGCCACGGCCACGGCCGCAGGGCTCATCCCGGCGAACGGCTGCTCGCGGGTCAGCAGCTCCCAGAGGATGATGCCGAAGGAGTAGACGTCGGCCAGGATGAAGTCCACGTCGGGGTTCTCGTTGAGCACTTCCGGCGCCGTCCAGTGGATCGACCCCTGCAGCGCCGTCGAGTGGCCGCTGCCCGAGGTCTTGGCCTCTTCCTTGTACTTGGTGAGGCCAAAATCAGAGACCTTGACGTTCCACTTGTTGTCGAGGAGCAGGTTGAGGGACTTGAGGTCGCGATGCACGATGCCCGACGAGTGGAGGAAATGCATGCCCTTGGCCGCCTGGTACGCCATCTTCACCTTGAGCGCGATGGGCAGCTCGGGGATGAGCTCGTTGTGGAGCAGCTCGTAGAGGGAGCCGAGGCCCATGAACTCCATGACGATGCACATGTGGGGCGGCTTGGTGCAGGCGGCCATGAAGAGGACCACGTTGGGGTGGCGCAGGGCTGTCATCACGCGCACCTCGTCGGCAAAGTTTCGTTGCATGTCCTTGGTGATGAGGCTGTCGCGGGCGGCCATCATCTTGACGGCCACCTCGGTGCCGCGCCACTTGGCCCGGAAGACCTCGCCGTAGCCGCCAGCGCCGAGGGTCTCGGCCATCTCGAGCTCGCCCGTGTCGATCTCCCACTCGTCCCGACGCTGCTTCCGGCGGGCGAGGACGACCGCGACGATGGCGACGACGATGAGGATCAGGACGATCAGGACGCCGACCGGGATGATCGAACCCAGCGTGGCGGCAATCACGGTGGAGTCCGTGCCGCTGCCGCTGCTCGAGACGGTCTGGCAGTACTGGCCTGTCCAGCCGAGGTCGCACAGGCAGGCGCCGTTGATGCACTGGCCCTGGTCCGAGCACAGCGAGCCGTCGTTCACGCAGCGAGTGATCGAGCTCACGTGCTCGCCGTCGCAGGTCATCCCGGTGACGGCCGTGAGCATGATGCTCTTCCACGCGGGGACCTCACTGGCCAGCACCACGCCATCGCGGTTGGCAATCTTGACCGCGGCCTCGGCGCTCTGTGTCCAGTAAATCCAGTCCGACAGGGCCGCGGCCTTGTCGCAGTCGGTCGAGATCTTGGGGATGAGGAACGTGTCGAACAGCACCAGCGGGTAGGCATCAGCGTCCGGGGCTAAAGTTCGAGTGCAGAAGAGAAAGGCGTAAGTCAACTAAAGAACGAAGCAAAGAGCGAAGCCGGGGGGAGAGATTACCGTTGCGCATGGGCTTGAATAGGTCGATGAGGCCGAGGTTGGGGTTGGCCAGCATGGCCGCCCGGATGGCATCGACCGAGGGCACGACGTACTGGCCGGTGGCCGCGTTGTAGAGGGCGGCCTGGCGCACGCTCTTGGCCGTGGCCAGCTGCCCGCTCGAGATGGCGCCAAAGGTGTAGGTCTTGCCGTTGAGCTTGGAGGACATGCCGGACTCGGTCGTGGCCACGTCGGTGCGGTTGACCGTGTCCGTGAGCACCGGGTAGGTCGACGGGTTGTCGACGACGCCCACGGTCAGGTTGAAGGGCGAGTAGGCCGCGCTGAGCGTCGAGGTGACCATGCGGGTCAGCGGCGACGCGTCCGAGTTCACCACGACGTTGATCGTGCGGTTGGGCAGGATCGAGGCAAAGGCCGGGTTGATGGCCAGGATGTCCGCGTGGTTCCACATGGTGATTTCGTTGAGGTAGATCTTGGCCCAGATCTCTAGCGTCATGTTGAGTGCCCGCGTGTTGAATCGGATCTCGGGGATCTAATCAGGAGAGAAGATAATGTCAACTCAGGTTGCATGCACGCAACGAGCAAGCTCAAGACTTACGTTGTAGGCCATGAAGGCGGCGTAGCCGAGCACGGGGACGAGGTCCATGTTATTGGTTAGAGTGCCGGTCAACTGCGAGCTCGTGGCGCCCGTGGTTACAGCAGCGTAGTCGACCGCCTCTGTACGTTGACAAGACCGCTTTAGAAGCACAGTAAAAAAAGAAGCCTACAGAGCCTGGGCGCGTACCCTGCTTCATGTCGACGATGGCGGTGCTCATATCAGTGGTGAAGTACTTCTGGAGGACCTGGTTGGTCGGGTACAGGCCGGACAGGTCCGACAGCGCCGGGCGCGAGGCGCCCTCGCCGATGAGGTAGGCCGTGGAGAGCGACTTGTCGCCGTCGCACAAGATGGTGCCCAGGGTGTCGATGATGCGCTTGCGGTAGGCCACCGTGAGGGGTGACCAGCCGAGGGCGGGCAGGCGGTCGTTCACGCGCTGGTTGGTGAGCAACCAGCTCAGGTACTGCGTCAGCTCCTGCGCGATCGTACAGTCGGTGTCGTTGCCTTGGGCGTAGATGATCACGGTCGACAAATACGCGAACGGGTACGAGGCCGAGCCGTTGCCGTTGAAGAGGTCGATCAGCAGATCACCTGCGGCAGAGAGGAGGGGACGTCAGTCTTTCATTGGCCTCGCGGGGCGAGTCGAGCGCTAGCGAGGTACCTGTACCATCTTGGAGGGCGACCTGGGCGTCCTTCATGGCCGACTGGATCGAGGCCGCACTGAGGGTGACGACGTTGCCGGCTTGGTTGAGCATATTGGCGGTGGTCGTCCTCACACTCGACGCCCAGTCGGCGTAGGAAAGGCTGAAGGGCGTCGACTGCGTGCAGTTGATGCGGCCCGTGCTGTTGGTGGCGGCGATGCCGCGGCCGTCGATCATCGGCGGGAGGGCGCTCAGGTCGCCGTCGGCGGCGGCCAGGGCCGCCTGGAAGGCCGGACTCATGGCGCTGAGGCCGCGCTTGAAGGTGCGCGTAATCGACTCGAAGTTGCTGACGCCCCAGCAGAGAATGATGTCCTCATCGGGCAGCGAGATGTTCTGGTTGATGTTCACGAGGGCCTGGTCATTCCACTTGGTGATGTCGCCGCTCCAGATCTTCCCCAGCGTATCCATGTCCAACACCTGAGGATGATGATGACGATGAACGTTTGGCTGTAAGCTGAGCGCCAGTTGAGTAGACGACAATTGGGGGGGGGGGAAGTACGAGAGGAGTCGGAGTGGTGTCGTTAAGGTTGTAGGTGATGGAGATGCCCGAGCCGAAGAGAGGCAGTTGGAGCATGTCGGAGTCGATGAAGCTCATGTCGACTTGGCTGTCAAAGGCGCCATACTGACTAAAGGCGTAGTTGTAGGCCACCACCACGGTGGTCAGGTTGGCGGTGCCTCCATAGGTGACGGTCACCGTGTCCCTGTGGTACTGCACGCGAAAGATTAGTCTTTGCCACCAAGTTGGGCTTTCTTTCGAAAGAGGGGCTCTACCGAGTAGCTGGTGCCGAAGCTGGACATGGTGCTTGTGAGCGAGAACTCGCCCACACCGTAAAGGGTGACGGCTCCGCTCGCGCCAGCGGTGGATCCTGCGGGATGATCATTGGTGAAATGAGTGACAAGTTTGAGCTCAGTTGATTTCTTCTTGAGGAAGAAGAGCAAAAGGATCATGAGGAAGAGGCAGGCAGACGAACCCAGGAAGAGGGCCAGGGGAAGCAGCCACGAAAGGGCAATGAGTGTCGAACAGTATCTCATGGTGATGCTCATGATTCAGGAAAGCTGACTTCACCAGGTCGTGAAGGTGAAGCAGAAGCCAGGCAGGAGGCGAGAGCTGTAGCTCTGGGTAGCTGGTGTGGATGAGAGGCAGTGAAGAAGAAGAAGACGAGAGCCAGGCCTTTTATGCCTCAGTCAGGAACTGGAGGTGCGGTGACACCACCACGTGCATAGCAATTGTAAATTGACTACGCGTGAGTCGTAAGGGGCAACCGGTTCCCGAACTAGGAACCTGCTAGTGACCACCAGCAGGGACGGCCATTGGCTAGCCATATCGGTCAGCAGACATCCTGTGACTGGGGTTCCTCGCCTTGAGATCGTCCCTGCGTGCTGCCTGGCTTTTTCAAGGTTCGCGTCCACCGTAGAGCCCGGGATAAGCAGGGGCGCACGGCCATTGGCGGGACAAACTCCGTTGCCGTCGCGACCGTTCAAGTCGTGTGGTGTCTCCCCAAACGACGAGCCAGGAAGAACCTCGTAGGTGACCTGCATTTAGAGTTTACACAAGCAAGACCCTTTTTAATAGAGCGCAAAAAGAAAGCAAGCGCAGAAAGGCCAAAAAGTGAACTCCTGGTACGCGTGGTTTGTTGGCAAGGAAGGGCGAAAGCGCATATACCTGGTGAAACTAGCGGAAGTGTCTGAACCCGCGGGAGTAGTCGCTCTTGCGGCACTCGGCGACCAAGTCAAGAAGAAGAACCCCCCGTAGGTCAGTTTGTCGCCTAGAGCTCTCCCCAGTACAAGAAACCACAGGAACCCCAACAACTACCAAGAAGGGGCGCCATTGGGCGGGGATTGGTGTTTGTGTGTCTGTGCATGTGCGGTGTGTCCATGTGTGTACAAGCCTGAGGGGGCGGGCGGAGGTGGGGGAGAGGGAACATGTTGCGGCAGGCCTGGCTGCCAGCGACCTCCTGTGAGGGAGGTGACTTAAGACCTGAGCGCCTTGGCGGTCCTGGTGTCGTCATCATCCCTCTCCTTGTCGTCTTCCTCCTCTTCCTCGTCACTGGCATCCGTGCTCTGACTGCACACAGGGACGGGACACAGACATCAAGTAACGCATTGAAAAGGAGAAATCGCGATCCGAAATGTCAGCGGTGGTCGTGAGTGTGGGCTCTCCGAGGTGGAGAAAGACAACTCCTGGGTAAAAGAGAAAAGAGCTGACGCTTCTTCCCGTGGAAAGCACGCACCTTCTTCTAAACTCTTGGAGCTTCTTCCACTCGTTGTAGTGTTGCATGCGCTTCTGCTTGAACTGAGCGTGATTGGGTCCTGAAGGAGGATGGCACCACAGGCGTGTGTGAGTCTTGCTGGCAGCTTAAGCGGCAAGCCTCCCAAGCGAGCAGAGCGAAACCTAGCAGGACTCCCCTCAAGTCCGAGACAACAGGAAGAGAGGAAGCGGTTCTTACCTTCGCCTTCGTCATCTTCAGTAGTATCATCGTCGCTGGAGAAGCGCGGCCTGGCGGTGCGTGCGGGCCGCCGCGCGCTTTCCTCAAGGGCAGTGCTCACTTGATCAAAGTGGGCGCGGGCATCGGCCTCAGTCTTGATGTCTTCCCTATGATTCCTTTTAATGGCCGTGCTTGAGGTGCGCACCTCCCCGTCGTCATCGGATTTCGATCCCTTCTCTTTCTCCGAGGAAGAGGTGGACTCCTCTTCGTCGTCGTCGCCAGAAGAATCATATTCTTTGTTGTACGGCGTCGGTGGTTCATCGATCTTCATCGTCGCGCTTTTATTTGACTCGTTGTAGATCAGGTTGTCTTCATCCCAAACAACACCCGACTTTCTGCCGTGGCGCACAACACCATTAGACCTGACTGCCGTCTCAAGAATTGCAGGACAAAAAGGACGCACCTGCCATCCTTCTTCCCGCTTTTAAGGATGCCGTGCACCTGCTTTTGTTTCTTCTTGGAGGGTGAGGGCGAAGGGGTGCCGTTGTTCGTCTCATCCCCGCTGGGCGTCTTCTTTTCTTCTTCCATGTGGCAAATTTACTTTTACGTGGCCAGCGAATCGATCAGTCTATGTCCCTGTTCCTTTCGTCGACAAGAAGTCACTCTTTGCTTCGTGTCCACGTGTTGTGGTGCAGCCTCGGCCTTTGGGGCTTTCCACCACGACTTGGCTCACCGCTGGCTCTAAGACCTCGACACACAGGCGAATTGGCCAAGGCGTGCACAGTTGCTACAGGAAGCTTTACTCATCACCCGGTCACCACACGGATCGCATCACGCACCCGGTCACCGGTGTCTGGGCCTCCCAAAGATAAAGAAATGAGAAAGGTCAGGTTCTTTCACTCATCAGCCGAGCTTCGCAACCGCTTCTCTGCTGCTTCAAGAGCTCGTCGCCGCCTGACTTCATTTGATACTTCAGCAGCACCAGAGTCGATGATCGTCTCTGGAGACGCGCTCGCTGCTTGCACCTCAGGCGCAGCGTCCGTGGAAGGAGAGGGTGATGATGAGGATGTCGTGCAAGCCGGCGTGGACGGCCCGGTCAGCTTCTCCAGGTATTTCCTGAGTGCAAAACCTGCGTCAGCACGAGGAACCTCAGTGCAGGGACTTCGCGATAAGAGAGCATACTTTCTAGCTTCTTCGAGCATCTGCTGCTTCCTCAACTGCAGCAGCTGCTGTCGCTCCGCGGCACTCTTGGGGAAGTTGCTCGTGGCGGTATTTACCGCTGGCGTGGGGACCGTGGCCACCCGAGCGACCGAGGGCGAGGCCGCTCTGACGGCCGTCTGCGGCACCGCTCTGCCGGCAACTGCAGGCACGTTGGCCACCTCTGCCCAATACACGTGAATCACGCTGCTGGTCGTGCAAAAGAATCACACAAAGTCTTGAGGGCAACGCACCCCCTGCAAAGAGGACATTTTTTAGCCACAGAGCGATACGCTCGGAGTAGCGAATGGCAATGTAGAGCCCAATCAACAGGGCTCCCACAACAACAATCGGCTGCATTTGGTATCTTTTTTGTTTGTCGTTTCTTTTCGTTTGCATTTTTTCCACGTTTATTGGGTCCTCTTTTTATCCCTGGTTTTTTCTTGGCACAGCAAAGTTCGTTGCGGCAGAAGCGGTCGTTGTGGCCCAGAGAGAAAGAAGAACACAGCAAGCAGCGAGCACGAGTGGTCAAATCGGAGGATCAAGATGCCAAAGGACGGTAAGAAGGAAAGAAAATCAAAAGGTGGCAAAAAGGAAAAGAAGGTCAAAGTCAGCGTCCTCTACGAGATCACCATCAAAGGTACGGTGGCCAACGCCAAGATTGCGAGGGGTGGCAGCTGACCTCGGACCAACCTTAGGTATTGATAAATTGGCACGCGATGACAACGGCAACAAAATGTATATTCAGTACAAGAGAGGCAAAAAGTCAGCCAACCATGGCAAGACCAAAGAGGTTCAAAGACAGACCTTTGTTGTTTTTATTAATATTTTCTTATTTATCATAAAATTTATAATTTTATTCTTGTTTTATCTCAGGCGGTGATCCAGTACAACTTTGTCCAATGGGACGAAAAGCTCAATATCAAGAGCACGCTGCTTCAGACGCCGTCGACGGGAGTCTTTGACCCCAAGACCATCGACTTTCACGTTATCCAGGTAGAGCCTTGCGGTCGCAGACTGTGGTTGACGCTGTTTATCTAACTCACGCACGGTTATACGTGTGGCAACGATGACCAGTTGGCTGCCCCAAAGTTTAGCAAGAAGAACGAGCTGGCGGTGCTGACCATGAACCTGTCCGATTATGCCCAGCCGACGGCCTCTACACCGCCGGCCGATGAAGCATCGGCGGGCCCCAAGGCCTGGAATGTCGTTCAGTCGGTTCAATTTCCTGTCACGAGCGACCGATCCAAGAGCGACAAGGCCGCTATGGGCCTCGAGAGCATTCCCCAATTCGTACTTAGCCCTTTTCATCATTAAATCTTAAAAGTATTAGGAAATGAATAACGCGACGTTGGACGATATGTACAGGAAATCCTGGTCAAGTCGCGGTGGCTCAAATACAATGGCAAGCTTCTGATTCAGTACGACCTGTCAGCCGCGGCCAGCCGCGGCCGTTGCGTCTCCTCCGATCGCCAGACACTAACTTCCTCTGCTATTGCAGGAGCAACAAAGAGAAGGAGTCGGGCAAACCGACGGTGCGCGTAGGCGACGAAGAGTTTGATTTGCAGACCGACCGCGAGGGATCGGACGATGATGGCGACACAACGCTGGGAGGCGGCAGCGACGACGAGAGCGAGGTGGAGAGCGAATTTGAGGACGACGACAGTGACTTCTCCGAGCCCGAACGCAAGGGCTCCGGTACAATCATCAAAGCTTAATGCACCTCAGCGACGCTCAGCTGTCTCGACCACGAGTTGTTCATTTCGTAACCTCTGGTCAATGCAGGGATCGCGGGCTTCAGCAAGACGTCAGACATGAAGTCCAGCACGGGGAGCATCAAGTCCAGCAGCGGCGGACGGACAAGCTCGGACGCGAGCGACAGGAGTGGTGTCAGCAGTGGCGGCAGCGATGCCAAGCGCGTCAAGGCCCTGCAGGAGGAGGTCCAGAAGCTGAAGCAGCAGTTGCGCCAGTACGGGCCCGTCCCGCCCGGTCGACGTCATGAGCCTACACACACACACACAAACACGTGAAACTCACCGGTCCCACCACGGCATTGCAGGGTGAACGAGACGGCGCAGATCCGGCTGGAAAACATCTCTGCGCAGAAGCGAGAGATTGAGGACCTGCGCCAGCAGGTCGACGGAGGCAAGCCGGCCACGCCCAGTGCGACCTCTACCGGCAGCGACAGCCAAATCAATGACCTCATCAAGACGATTGGGCTCTATTTCAAAGTATGGACTCACGTAGCTCGCGGCTGACGGCCCTCGCAACGTAGACTGACCACAACTTTCTTCACTTTTGCAGAAGGACAAGGATGACTCTGAGCGGACGTGCCACTGGCTCGGGTTCACAGCGTCGCTGACGACGCTCTTCACGGGCATGGCCCTCAGCGAGGAAGGCGTTCCGGCCTCTCTTCAGAACCGCCTTCCTGACTTGCAGGGCGTCGGCATCGACCTCGAGAAGGAGGGTACGTCTCGAAATTGCCAAATACATAAATAGATAAATAAATAAAATACGAAAATAAATAGAAAATAAATAACAACAAGACCTGATCAAATGGCTTTGTATGACGTATAGCACCCAGCGCCGACGTCCTACGTGGAGTCTCGCCACCGGCGCGAACGGCATTCATCCTCGAGATGATGCTGCGTGAAATCTACATCGGCCTTCTCAAGGCCTTCTACCGCGTACGGCGGAGGCCCCTCTGTACCCCGTCCATTGTGCTCGCTTTGTCCTAAATCCCCGTCTTTATGCTTTCCGTACGCAGGACCTGGACGAGGTGTTGCTGCCGGTCATCTTTGAGGACCAGAGCATCGAGAGGCTGTACGTGTTGCTGAGAACTGTTCTTATTTCATTCATTTATTCGTACGTTTGTGAAGGAGTCGTTATTCATGTTGTTCTTTTATGAAATACGCAGAGAGATGCTGAGCAAGAAGAAGGGCTCGAATGCGCGCCACCCGTTCACGTGGAAGCTGTCGGCCATCGCCACGCAGATGGCGGCCACGCGGTTGCCCCACGTCATCCAGCTCCAGTTCTTCACTCAGGTACGCCTGGGCCTACACGCCCCACGGCGTCATTGCTCGCGCACGTCCTCACCTCGATGATTGGCCAACATGTTGTCGGTGATGGGCATGTACCAGGTCTACTACTATGTGGGGAGCCAGCTGTGGAACACATTGCTGGACCGACCAGAGCTCTGCACCTGCAACTTTGGGTTCCACCTCAAGTACACCGTCTCCGAGCTGCGCTCTTGGTACCGTACTCCCGCCTTTTTTGTTGCTTTTTCTTTTGCCTAGGTCTAACAAGATGATGCACGCAGGGTCAACATGCAGAACCTGCACGACGAGAACTACCACCCCTCGCACCAGCTCAACCGTGTGCTGGTAGGACCGCTAGCTTAGGCCATAACATGGCTCGTCACTGGAATGACACTAATGATGACGGCAATGTGCAGGATGCGGCGGGCGTGCTGGTTGTGAGCAAGAGCTTCTTTGACGATGCCAAGATCCCGCAGGATCTGCAGCAGACCTTCCCGTCGCTTAACCTCCACGAAATCAAGTTCCTTCTCGAGCACTTTATACCGGACAAGTGCGCCTCTCTCCTCTCTCGCGTGTTGTTGGTGCCTCTTTGACTCACGTGCGTTCGTTCGTTACAGGAGCGCGCAGGAGAAGGGCATCCCGACGTCGGTCAAGCGGAAGATTGACGCTGCGGCGCAGAAGGAGGGCTCGCCAGACTCGCTGGAGCTCGACCCGTTCGCTACAGTGCCCTCGCCTTTCGCTTCCTCTTCCTCCTCTTCCTCTTCATCCAGCAGTGGCAGAAGCAAGCCCAAGGGCCGAAGGTGAACAATGATGATTGCTTCATACTCTCTCTTTCTGTGTTCTTGGTCCGCTTGGCCGTGGGCAACCCTCTTTTCTGCGAAGATGTCCAAGGGGGTTGTGTCCCGGTGCCTAGACTTTTAGGGCCAAACAAGTAAGCAATGGGGCACAGCGGAAGCAAGAATCCAAGCCCAAGGGCATCACAACACTCTGCCCCTGCCCGCCAAGAGGAGCCGAAGAGATACGATTTCAAAGCGATTAAAGATCGATTTGAAACGATTGAGGAAGTGCAAGAGGCTCTCCGCAAAGCTGGCTTGGAGTCTTCCAACCTCATCATTGGCGTGGACTACACCATATCCAACACTTCGGCAGGCAAGAACACTTTCAACGGCCAGAACCTCCACTCTCTTTCTGCCCACACCCTTAATCCGTACCAGTATGCGATCAAGATCTTGGGCGAAACACTTGGCGTGCGTTCATCTTTAGCTGCTTTCCGTTTTCTTGTAGCTTGCGTCTTTGTTCATCAGTCTTCCTCTTTTGCAGGCGTTTGATGATGACGGCCTGATCCCTGCATTCGGATTTGGCGACAAGCAGACTCAGGACAAGAGGGTCTTCCCTTTCTACCCCGGTACGTGCATCCTCCTCTACTGTCGGGCTTGGGCCACCTACTCAGTCAGCATAGACGGACGGCCGTGCAACGGGCTACCGGAGGTGCTGCAGCGCTACGCCGAGATCACGCCCCACGTCCAGCTGGCTGGCCCAACCTCCTTCGCGCCTCTCATTCGGTACCTGTTCTCTTGCAGCTCTAGCTTAGACCTGTTGTCCAGTCGGGTGTGCGTCTCGTTCTGATTCAATGCTCTTCAGGGAGGCCATCAACATCGTTAAGCGGGAGAGGGCCTACCACATCCTCATCATCATCGCCGACGGCCAAGGTGTGTACCACATGTTTCAGCATCAGCGCATCTGCTCCTTCAAAGCCTCATACATGGCACTGCCGCCACAGTGACGCCCGACAGCGAGTACTGCCAGGCCGAGGCGGAAACCAAGAAGGCAATCGTTGAGGTACCCCGTCCGGTTGTTGAAGTTGAAGTTATGTTGATCCGTACACTCAACGCTGTTCGTATGAACAACACAGGCCTCCAACTACCCGCTCTCCATCATCCTCGTGGGCGTGGGCGACGGCCCGTGGGACGCGGCCGAGGAGGTACAGTACCCTCGTCATGAGCACTGTGGGCCAGCACGCGATGCGCGTCACCAAGAGCTGAGCCGAGCCCGGTGGCGGCGGTGGCGCGGTGGTGGGGCAACAACAGCAGTTTGATGACGGTCTGCCAGAGCGACGGTTCGACAACTTCCAGTTCGTCAACTTCCACAAGGAGGTCTCCTACGGCGGCGAGGAGTTCGGGCCGGCCTACTTTGCCGTGGCCGCCCTACAGGAGATCCCCGAGCAGTTTGCCGCCATCCGCCAGCTCCAGCTCCTCTAGAGGGAGGAAGATGAAGATAAAGAAGGAGTGGTGGATCGTCTGAATGTGGTTGCCACATATTTTTGTGTATACAGGAGAAGACAGGGGGAGGTAACATCATTCTGCTGTCTGCTCCAAGTGTCATAGAAGATAAGAAGGGCATCAGGGTTCCTGGTCGTGGAGCACGTGAGTTTCAAGTGTAAAGAGAACGTAGAGAAAAGAGGCTTGAGGACGCACGGGAACAGGAACGATCTCGATCTCGAGGTAGTTGGTGGTGGACTCCGCGTCGACCCTGTCGTAGACGTACCGGAACTGGAGCCCGCGCTTCATGTACTTGTCGTTGAGTTGCTTGCAAGCGTTTGCCACAGTTCGCGAGATCTGCAATAAGATCATATCAGCTCAAGACAGAACCTAGGCAGACATTCACTTCGCCCTCATGAGAGTCACAAGAGGAAAGCGATGTCCCGTACGTTCTGGGCAGTTCGACGGTTGTTGGTCTTTTTGATGAGGAAGATCATGAAGCCAATGAAAACAGGCATCGGAAGGAAGTCCAAGAGGTTGGCGTTGTGATGCTGGAAGGCCTTCGCTCCATGCCAGATCGACACGAGCACCCACAAAGAGATGAGGACCAGTGTAGTGTAGATCCAGCCCTTTTTGACCTGCCCACCAACCTGCTCCCTTACCTCCTGCTCACGCGAAGATGG